>JARHVA010000117.1:2685000-2705000 GCA_037957365.1 Torreya grandis | reverse complement strand
ATTTATTTATCTTAAATAATAAAATGTTAAAAAATAAAATACTATTATAATATTATTATTTTGAGAGGTACTCTATAATGGTATTGGGGAGTGGTGGGTTGTAATGGAATAATTATGTTCACTTTTAATTCCTCCATTTAATTTGATCTCCATTCAATTTTTACTACAAAAAATCTATTAATTATTTTTTGGCTAACATGTATTTAAGTACTTTCATTGTTGTATTATATTAATGGTGGGCATCTAAACATTCTAGGCATGGTGCTATATAAAGGATGGGAATTTATGTAATTTTGCCAACTTAAATATATAGTGAAATTTGTATCATGGACTTTGCATTAACAATGAACATCAATTGATGTTCCATCACTATTTAATATATACAATACATTAAAATTTTCATCTCATCTTAATTAATCAACAAAACTTAAAAACATATTTTTTAAAGATTTTTATTATATTTATTTATTTATCTTAAATAATAAAATGTTAAACTATAAAATACTATTATAATATTATTATTTTGAGAGGTACTCTATAATGGTATTGGGGAGTGGTGGGTTGTAATGGAATAATTATGTTCACTTTTAATTCCTTCATTAAATTTGACCTTCATTCAAATTTTTACTAAAAAATATCTATTAATTATTTTTTGGCTAACATTTATTTAAGCACTTTCATTGTTGTATTGTATTAAAGATGGGTATTTAAACATTCTAGGCATGGTCCAACATTAAGAATGGGAATTTATCTAATTTTGCGAACTTAAATACATAGTGAAATTCGTATCATGGACTTTGCATTAACAATGAACATCAATTGATATTCCACCACAATTTAATATATACAATACATTAAAATTTTCACCTCATGTTAATTAATCAACAAAACTTAAAAACATATTTTTTCATGATTTCTATTATATTTATTTATTTATTTATCTTAAATAATAAAATGGTAAAAAATAAAATACTATTGTAATATTATTATTTTGAGAGGTATTCTATAAGGGTATTGGCGAGTGGTGGGCTGTAATGGAATAAGTATATTCACTTTTAATTCCTTCATTAAATTTGACCTCCATTCAATTTTTACTAAAAAAAATCTATTAATTATTTTTTGGCTAACATTTAAGTAAGCACTTTCATTGTTGTATTATATTAAAGATGGGTATTTAAACATTCTGGGCATGGTGCTACATTAAGTATGGGAATTTATGTAATTTTGCCAACTTAAATACATAGTGAAAATCGTATCATGGACTTTGCATTAACAATGAACATCAATTGATAATCCATCACCATTTAATATATACAATACATTAAAATTTTCACCTCATCTTCATTAATCAACAAAACCTAAAAACATTTTTTTTTAAAGATTTCTATTATATTTATTTATTTATCTTAAATAATAAAATGTTAAAAAATAAAATACTATTATAATATTATTATTTTGAGAGGTACTCTATAATGGTATTGGGGAGTGGTAGGCTGTAATGGAATAATTATATTCACTTTTAATTCCTTCATTAAGTTTGACCTCCATTCAATATTTACTAAAAAAAAAAAAAAAAAATCTATTAATTATTTTTTGGCTAACATTTATTTAAGCACTTTCATTGATGTATTATATTAAAGATGGGTATTTAAACATTCGCTTGGTGCTACATTAAGGATGGGAATTTATGTAATTTTGCCAACTTAAATACATAGTGAAATTCTTATCATGGACTTTGCATTAACAATGAACATGAATTGATATTCCATCACCATTTAATATATACAATACATTAAAATTTTCACCTCATTTTAATTAATCAACAAAACCTAAAAACATATTTTTTTAAGATTTCTATTATATTTATTTATTTATCTTAAATAATAAAATGTTAAAAAATAAAATATTATTATAATATTATTATTTTGAGATGCATTCTATAATGGTATTTGGGATTGGTGGGCTGTAATGGAATAAGTATGTTCAGTTTTAATTCCTTCATTAAATTTGACCTCCATTCAATTTTTACTTAAAAAAAATCTATTAAGTATTTTTTGGCTAACATTTATTTAAGCACTTTCATTGTTGTATTATATTAAAGATGGGTATTTACACATTGTGGGCGTGGTGCTACATTAAGGATGGGAATTTATGTAATTTTGCCAACTTAAATACATAGTGAAATTCGTATCATGGACTTTCCATTAACAATGAACATCAATTGATATTCCATCACCATTTAATATATACAACACATTAAAATTTTCACCTCATCTTAATTAATCAACAAAACCTAAAAACATATTTTTAGAAGATTTCTATTATATTTATTTATTTGTTTTAAATAATAAAATGTTAAAAAATAAAATACTATTATAATATTATTATTTTGAGCGGTATTCTATAATGGTATTGGGGAGTGGTGGGCTGTAATGGAATAAGTATGTTCACTTTTAATTCCTTCATTAAATTTGACTTCCATTCAATTTTTACTCAAAAAAAAATCTGTTAATTATTTTTTGGCTAACATTATTATACTTTCATATATAAACTTAGAATGTTTGTAAATCCAAACCAAAAATTAGATATAAATACAATAAAACAAAAAAGTAAAGAGTTGTGAAGGCGGTATGATCATCACTGCGGTAATCATCACTGCATTTTTATCAGTCCTCCGTCTGCTTTAAGAATCCTTTGAAGCTTTGTTAGAACCATGGCTTGAACATGGACATGATGTGAAATGATCTAAAAAAATATATGTAATCCTGACAAAAACCGTCAGGTCGCTTGCCATAACTAGACTCACCATAGACACCAAAAAATAATAATAATAATAATAAAAATAAAGATAAAAAAAATAAAAAAAATGGTATTGTGTAAGCACACTTGTAATTTTATGCTCTATTGATCATTTTTATGTATTTTGGTTATATTTTAATCCCAAAGATAAATAAAATTGTAAATTTAACAAGTTAAATTTTATGCAAACCTTACATTTGATCATTCATGTTATAATTATGCTTGAATCTTATTCAAATTTCACCTTCATTCTAGATTACATTCGAGCATTTCAGATTCTCGGCATAGTTCACATGATTCGGTGGATCATTTTATGGTTGTTTTAAATCATGTTAGAGGTGTTTGCATGATTTTAATGTGGTGGATTGTTTATTTAATAACATTAAGTTTTAGTCTCTTAACCCTAGCTTTTGTGACAGCCCTTGATGTCTATTGGGAGTGTTTTAGATTTAGAAAGGGTTTTAGGGTTTTTTTTAGTTTATCTCATCTTGTATTTTATATTTATTATTTTATTAGTTTTTTCCTTCTTTTTATAATGTAATACTTTTCCTTTTTGGTATTTATATGGTTCTATTTATATTTTTTAGCTTTAAAATTTAATCAATATTTATAGAAGACCATATTAAATATAATGAAAAATTATTGGAAGAGTGTCAAAATATTTAGAAAATTACATTAACTAAATGTATTATATGTAATTTTTTTCTTCATCTGTGAATTATATTAGCATTTTGATGACAATGTTGAATAAATAATTATCTTCAAAACATTCCATGATAATTAAGGTTAACCATCAAATATAATCTTTGAATGAGAGAAACAAAGAGAATATATTATCAATTTTAGGAATATCACAAATGAAAAATGGTGGTCATCTGGTAGAGGTGATAACTTGGGCCATTTAATAGTGGTGGATAATATTACTAATATGAAATTAACATAGATATCTTAGATAAATATATGTAAAAGACATAGATATCTTAGATAAATCTATGACATAAGTTCCCTGAGCAAATAGAGAATAATATTTCTTGATATGTTTTACATAGATTTATCTAAAATATGTATACTAATATATATCTAAAAATTATATTATATTATAAAATTCTAATAAAATTTGTAATAATATATTTTGAATTATATTACATTTAACAATAAATAAATATTTTTAAAATAAAAAAATTTAATTCAATATTATTAAAATTATTCTTAGTTTTATTTAAGAATATGAGATTTTAATATGGATATCTATAATTTTATTTAATTGCATTTTTAGAAGATAACATAGACCAATGTAACATCCGTTCTCATTTCTGGGAGAGTATTGGTTTCATCAATTTCTGTCCATATATCTCATCGATACTTACTTGATTTGGTTGGTACCAACACTCTCCAATGATAGATAATTTTTTAAATCAAACCTTTTCGTAGTGTTGGTCCGTCCTAATATCGTGGCAGTGTCGTGAAATTTTACCCAATCGGAATCATTTATATGCACCTCTGCTCACCATGCTGCTGTGAATTTTGGGCAATGTGTATGACAGATTTATGCCTAATTTGCCTAGTACCACCAGAAAGTTTGTTCCAGAGAAAGGATACGAGGAATACATTGAACTCCTTAAGAACCCGGAAGCATATTTCCCCAAACACTCTCAGACACGGAGACAGCCACCACCACCATGGCTGTGTTGCAACTTTTGTCAAGGCAATCCACGAAAGAGGTTTACTTGGGACAAAAGTGTGACCCAAAATGTGTGGATGTTTCTTGAGTGGAGAAAGCCTTCCAAACATTTAGTTCCAAATTGGTGGAGATCGAAGAGAACATTAAAGCTAGGGACGATGATCCAAGGTTAAAAAACCGGAATGGCACTGCAAATCTTCCTTACATCATATTATTTCCAAACACTTCAGATGAAAGCAAGAATGGTGGCGTCATCTTTAGAGGAATTTCTAACAGCATTTCTCTATGACCAACTAATGGTCATGGTTATGTCTTTCAAGTATGATCAGGATTTTTATTTTTGATTTTTTTAAACTTCGAGGTTAAAGTTTTGTGGGTTCCAAATATTTGTTGGTTCGATATTGTATTTGGGCTTGGGTTTCTTGATTTTGTTTGTATTGACTTATAACATTATGTAAAGGAGGTATATTAATTTTTATATGTGATTATGTATGGGTGTTTCTTAGATTAATTTGATTGTATTGAGGTGAATATTTATATGTATAATTTTTATTTTATTTTATTTTATTATTGTTTTTTTTAATTTAATTTATGAAGAATGACTTATAACATTATGTAAAGGAGGTATATTAATTTTTATATGTGATTATGTATGGGTGTTTCTTAGATTAATTTGGTTGTATTGAGGTGAATATTTATATGTATAATTTTTTTTTATTTTTATTTTATTATTGTTTTTTTTAATTTAATTTATGAAGAAATTATATATATATATATATATATATATATATATATATATATATATATATATATATAATTTAATTTTATATAATATTTGGAATGTATAAAAAATAATGATATATAATCTTAACTTTATATAAATAATTATATTTATTAAAAAAATATATTTTAAAAATGTAAATCTATTTTTAATTTGTAAAAATAATCTTTTTTTTAATAATTTTTTCAATTAAATTATTATGAGTTCAAAATATTTATGGGTTCACTAGTGTCTATGTATTTGTATTTATATTTGAATAAGTTATTTGTACTCATCTATAGCATTAAACCATTATTTCATTTATATGAGAATAGGTTTAAGTAAGAGCAAGTTGATTGTAACCAAGGAATAGTAAATATTAATGGGTAACCCATGTCTCTATGTTGCTTTAGTTAATTGTTTCAAGATAATGTGTTAATTTTTTTTTTGTTTATTTTATTAGATCAATGTGTAGTGTAGGAAGGGTGTAAATTCTTTAAAATTCATGAGGATCAACAAGCAGACAACTTTCTTTAAAATTCATGAGGATCAACAAGTAGCTACAAAGATGTAAGGACCTCTTTTCGCATTGTGGACTTATGTTCATATTTTAAGTGGTTTTCGACTTCATTTAGTATTTTATGTTAGGATGAATTGATTAGATAACTTAACTCTTGTGTTGATCTCAAAGGACTATCACGACATCTACAGAAAAACATGAAAGTAAAATATGTTTTAATTTCATTTTTTTCTCAAATTAATTGCTAAAATATTATAGTTATTTTTTTTACATAGAAATATGTGATGTGGTCACAAATAACAATTGTGAATGAAAAAAAAATTAATGAAATAAATATTTAATCTTATACTCACATTTATAAAGAATGAATTTAAATATTTAGAAATCACCAAAAATTATTAATAAAGATTTTCTTTTATTTTCTTAATATTAAAGTTTACAAATAAATTATATTTATCATTAATAGTTATTAATTTTATTTTCATAAATAAATATTAATTAATTTTATATCATCATAACTAATTTTTAAGATTATTAACTAATTATTATTTTTTCGAAAAAACAAATTTAATGAATATTAATTAATTATATTATTATAAATAATTTCAAACTATTAACTAACTACTTTAAATTTAGCCTAACTTAAACTACCTACCACCCTGGCAGCATTTTGAAACGCCACATGGAGGGGGGGATACAATTATGAACTTTCAATTATAAGAGATCTTTCTTTGAGTTTGGATTTAACAACTCCCGGTTCTAAATTTATTTGCTCAACCCCCGGCCACTTAAAACCCATGCAAACTGAGTGATTTCTACCACATCATCTGCCACATAAAAGGCTAATAAAAAAATAATTAAATAAAAGTTTCACCAAAATCAGCGCTCAAAACGAGAGAAGATTTTTTTTGCATGGAAAAAAGTTATAAAGAGCAAATCAATGCCAGGTGGAAGAGGAAGATAATTGGCAGGAGAAAAAAATTATAAGGAGAGAGCAGCACCGAGGTAAGGGGGTAAAAGGAAGGAAGGGAAGTGCTTTAAGGAGGAGGACGTTGGAGAGCAGATAGGGGAGAGGAGAAAGGCAGCAGATTTCATTTCAAGCGGATCCACATTCCATTTCAGTCAATGATTTCAATGCATAAGGTAGGTATTTTAGTGTATTTAAAATTTGTAAGATCAAAATATTTTGTTTTACTTAAATATTTATTAATATTGTATATTATTGGAAGTAAATAATTTATTTTATTTACATGGTAAATGAGATATTTTATTATATTTAAAATTATAAAATCAATATTTTATATTATTTAAATTGAAAGAAAATAATTTATTTTATTACATGAAACGTAGATTATATTATTTTGTAAAATAAATAATTTATATTATTTAAAATGAAGCTAAATAATTTGTATTATTTAAATCGAAAGGTAGATATTTTATTTTATTTAAAATTGTAAAATAATTAATCTATTTTATTGAAATTATAAGGAAAATAATTTATTTTATTTAGTTTTTGAGAGAAATATTTTATTTTAATTGTAAGATGAATGTAAAATTTTTATCCTATTTAAAATCGCAAGGGAAAAATATAATGTATTTATTTTTAGAAAACTAAAATAAAATGATTTTTACATTATGCATCTATTTACAAACATTAAAATGGTCTTTATACCCGGTTCGATGAAAAGAGTAGGATATAGCATTAAATAAATATGTTTTGTTTTCTATATACTTAGTTTTAAATTTATGAAGAACATTAGATCTAATCTGTAAAGCTACATGTGTAAACCTCGATTGCGAGAGTATCGATTTAGATACTTGAAATTGCCATAAGACAACCTAAGTTGTCTTAAATAATATTTAGAGCGGATCCTTACTTTGATTGTCGTTGAACTTTGATGATGAATTTGATTATCATTAAGATTAGTATGAAAATAAATATATTTCATTCTAGGGTTGAAACCTCAAATTTTAGAACCCTCCTTTCAAATGTATAAAGGATTTATTTAATTTTAAATTCAATAAACTCTTTGTGTATAAGTTATTATTCATAGAGAAGTTCCCCTAAATAAACTAATGATATAATTGTCCAGAATAAGCATGGTTGAAAATCGACATGATGACTAAACTAGGAGATTATGTTTTCTACTTTCCTCCTAAAGATTTTTTTTTTGATATATATTAAATTAATTTATTTCATGTATTCTTTACTTTTTAAATATGAATTTAGATTAATAATTCAAGGTTAAACATAACTATGCAGCATTTGGTACAAGTTACGCCTCTGACTCACGTTTACGGGTAATGTCATCGTTCTTAAACTACTATATCCATAGCCTAACACAATTGCTACAATAATTTTTAGACATCATCCCTATAAACTGTCAAGGAGAAATAAGGATCATGTCATAACATTAAGACCAAGGGGTGGGATAATCCCTCTTGGTGAACAACACTAATTAAGATTAAAAAATAACTTTGTCTACATTAAAGTATTCTAACTTGTGAAATTATAAAATAGAATAGATAAAGTATATTTCTTACTCAAAAATCAATACCACCAAAAATGAGTAATGAAAACCAGAATTGAGAATGTTAAACTAGTTATTATTAAAAAACCACCAACCATATGACTTTCAAATAATAAAATTTTGACAATAGCTATTATAAGGATTAGGTTTATTAAATCAAGAATGAAAAACATTGTTGACATAAACAAAAATTAAAAGAGGGATTTAATGTTGGTAAAATTTGATATATATTACATTATATTATTAATACAGTTCAAGGATCTGATTAGAAGTAGCAGTTAGGTGCTTAGTTAGCATGTAGGTTAGGTGATTAGGTAGAATATAATTAGGTAGTCATTATACAACTATTGATAATGGTTACAAGACTACAATTTTGTTAACTAAATTTTTCATTGTATATATTCAACTTCTGTTGATCAATAATATTATCAAAGTATTTTGCATTATTTTACTTCATGTACCTTGCAATGTTCATTTTTATTGCTTATTAGGATTTAAGGCTAGTTTAGTTAAACAAGTATTCAGTCACTTAAATTGATACTTTTATGCTTCTATTTAGGTAGCAATTGCAGAGGAATTATCTAGATAATTACATCCTAAAAAGGGTTGTACACCCATATTTATAGTTCCCATAAAGCTTAGAATAAAAAATAGAACTACATACATACTACACTCTGATCATATTTAGAAGTAGGTATGTAGGTCGTCTAGGAAGTTAAGAATTCTTTCAGTACATAGGTGAATAGGATAGGGTTGGGGTTGTGCGCTAAACATGATTAAAGTTAAATGAAAAAAGCATGACCATTATAATAAGGCCCTATTTCAGATAAACAAAATAAAAGATAAAAAATCTATGATATACTTAAAAAGATTTTGGTTGGATCATCATAGTTATTGAGGCTTTAGGCCAAATTTTTAGGTGTAATGCACATTTTTGTTATATGTTTTATACATGCTACTATCATGATGACCTCGATGCTTATCTAAGTAGAGATGAATGATGAATAGTGAGCGACTCAAGATTTGGTTAATCTTTATTAGTAAAGTATCTAAATAGAGCATAACCTACCCATGTGTAGATATCTAACCCATTTGGTGAGATGATTGCCTATTTCACAAAGGAATGACTAACCCATTTAGTTAGATGATTGCTTGATTGAAAAATGAATGACTAACCTATTTGGTTAGATGATTGCCCATTTGACAATAGAATGACTAACTTGCATGGTTAGATGCTTGCCCATTTGGCAAAAGATATATGATAGGATAAGATATAACCAAGTTATATGCATACACAAACATTAATTACATAAAAAATATATGTATTAGGATAATAATAATTATAGTCTCTACATTGTGGTATCAGATCCTAGGTTTGAAAGTTATGTCTTAAGCCTACTACGAGCTATGCTTAGTAAAAGATTAATTATTGATGATAACTTGATAAAACTGAAAACTATGAGCAACTAATTTGGTTAAAAATAGTTGTTCAAACATGGCTCATGGAAAAACATCAAGGAAAGGAAAAGGCAAAAGAGTAAAGAATAAAGGAAAGAAAACTTCCCTCTACTTCGAAGTAACTCATTTACATTTTTGACTCAGATACAATTGCTGTAAACTAGATTAAAATCAAATCCTTGAAAGTAGAGCCAGTTAAAATAAAACCAAACATGATTGAACCTTTAGTCAAACATCCATTTAAAAGGCCCTCAAAAATAAGATATTTTCCATTTGGAATGGGTTATGATGCACCATACATAAGCCCTGATGTGTGTAAGGAATATAACTAATGCCACCAATATGTGGTTCACGCAGAAGATGAAGATATCAAAGAAATGGAACTGGATGAATAAGATTCTATTTAAAATAATTTTGAATCAATGTTTATACAAACATCTATATGTTATAGTCATAAAGCTTATCCTCTATAAAGCTAAGAACTCTATGTAATAAAAAGATGAATAAGATTATCAATTGCTTACTTTTTGTCAATCTTATTTGTGACTGTAATAAATAATAAGAATGTATAATAAAAATTAGAGTTATCCAAAATAGAGTTATGATATCAATTATCTTGAATGAAAATCTAGAAGATTGTGTTATTTATATCAACAAACCAAATTTCAAGTCCTAGATGATCAATTATAAATTGAAGGGAAAATGTGAGATACACTGAACCCAATAATGAAAATGTTGAAAAATAGGTTCCAAAAAATAGAGAACCAATCATAGAAGCCCTCATCAACTTGTTGACTAAGCAAAGAGATAAAATAGACTCACTTTAGTAAGTGATTAATGATCTTAAGTCAAGGCAAGAAAATGTAGAAAACATATTGAAACCTAACCTTGATAATCCACTTGAAGAGAATCCACCACCATTCAATGAAATAAAGGTTGTAATTCCTACAATTGAAGTTCAACATTTTAATCTTAACAAACATTTGAATAATATTTTACCCTAAGATCGATGGGAAATAGTTAGGTGAAGGTGTTGAGAATTGGCTAAATGAGATGGACAAGAATTTTAACTTGAGAAACTACAATGATGCAACTAAGGTGTTGTGGGGATCCTACCAACTAGTAGGAGAGGCAGCTAACTAGGGAACTAACATGAAGGAGTTGAATATAATAACTAAAAAAAATTTGAACTAGGATCAGTTTGATGACCATTTCAAGAAGGGATGGTTACCCTAGTTATTCTTTGATGACAATATTATTGAATTTCATAACCTAACACAGGGAGGCATGTCAGTCTGATAGTATTGGGATAGATTTGTGAAATTACTTAAATATGTGCCCATGTACTAGAAGGATGAAAGAGGTCAGAGTAGAAAGTTCATCCTAGGATTGAATGCAAACATTAGAGTGGAAGTAGATATGCATGACCCTGAGAACATGAATGAAGTGATAGAAAAATCTCTCAAACAGGAACTAAAATTATAAGCCCTAACTGCGGTAAGATAAAATTTAAGAATGACAAAAATAGAGCCTTAAAAGGAAACGAAATTTTAGGGGAGAGCAAGTTGTGGATAAAAACCCAAGTGCAAATCCAATAGACAGAGCACCCCCAACCAATCAAAATTAAAGATATACTTTTAGAAGGAACAACAACAGGGGAAGAGATAATAACAAGAATGATCAAAAGAATTACAATTGTCTAATGTATCCTTCATGGATTTGTGGTGATGCCTCGAGGAACCCAGTACCAAAAGGCCCAACAGAAGGATGTTTAACTTTTAGAAAAAATCACTTTACTCTAAAGTTCCCAAGGAAGCAGGGATAGATAAGGGTTAATCAACCTTAGAGGGGATCAGAACAAAGGATCAATGTTGTAGTAAAAAATCACCAAAATAGATACTTGAATGTGATAGTTAAATCTATAGGTAAATTATTAGGTAAACCCATTTCATTTCTCCAAAATTAAAAAGAAAAATGTCTCTTCTAGTAAATCACATAAATGTATCATTGATGGTCCAGTATGGGGATAAGGTAGTCAAGAAAGTGTCTTAATGTTTACCTAAGGAAAAATACAATTTTTATATTTTGATACAAGCTTATACCTGTTGGTACCACCCTTAGGAGCCTATGATGTGTTAATAGGGATGAGTTGGCTTACCAAGCACCAAGCTAAAATAGACTATTATAAAAAGCTGGTTAGGTGTTACATTGATAAAGGGAGATGGGTCATGATTCAAGGGGGCCATAAACTCATAAAAGAAGAAACCATATCAGCCATGCAGTTGAAGAAGGAGAGAAGGAAGGGATCTCAAATTTTCATAGTAATGATAGATGATAAGCAAGAAATCAAAGACAAGCCAACCATTAAAGGGTGTCCATTCCTAAGGGAATTTGAGGATGTGTTTCTTGAAGAATTACCTAGAATGCACATTAAGAGAGAATTTGATTTCTCAATTAATATTGTACCTAGAGTTGAGCTAATTTTTAGGGCACCCTATACAATAAACACAACTGAGTTGATGGAACTTAAAATTTAGCTAGAGGAACTTTTACGTAAAGGATTGATTAGACCAAGTGTGTTTCCTTAGGGAGCACTAGTCTTGTTTATTAAAAAGAAATATGGAACTCTAAGATTACGCATTGATTATAGAATCCTGAATAAGGTCACAATTAAAAATAGATATCCCCTATATCATATAGAAGACCTTTTTGAGTAGATGAAAGGACCAATGCTTTTCTTGAAGATAGACCTTCAATTAGGATATCATCAGCTAAGAATTGAGGTAGAGAATATTCTAGAAATTTATCTCAAGACTAGATATGGACACTATGAATTTAATGTAGTACCATTTGGGGTAACAAATTCTCCTTCAACATTTATGAACTTAACGACCAATATGTTCCATAATTACCTGGATAAGTTCATCTTGGTGATCCTAGATGACATTTTGATATACTATAAAAATGAGGAGGAACACTTAACACATCTCCAATTAGTTTTTTAGAGGTTGAAAGAACTTAAACTATATGGTAATTTGTCCATATGTGTATTCTTTAAGAAAGAAATTCACTATCTAGGCCACATCATATCAAAAGAAGGAATTGTAGTAGATCCAAATAAGATAAAAAAATGTAATGGAATGGTCAATTCCCAAGAACATATCATAAGTAAGGAGTTTCATGGGGTTCTCAGGATATTATAGGAGATTTTTTAAGGTTTTTATAGGATCGCCAACCTGATTACAACATTTTAAAGGAAAGGTAAGAAGTTTATATGGACAGAGCAGTGTGATAAAAATTTCTAGATTCTAAAGGAAAGTTGATGATGACACCCATCTTGAAAGTACCCAATATGAAAAGACATTTCATGGTTATAACAGATGCATCCATTAAAGGATTGAGAGGGGTACTCATTCAGAGTGATGGCATAATTGCATATGAGTCCATGAAATTGAAAACCCATGAATTCAATTATGCCCCTCATGATTTAGAATTTTTGGAAATTGTTCACGCCTTACATAAGTGGAGGAATTTCCTGATTGATAAACATTTTGAACTAAAAACTTACCATCAAGTGTTAAAATACATATTTACTCAACCCAATTTGAATGCTAGGAAAAGAAGGTGGTTGGAGTTTTTGAGTGAGTATGATTTTGAAATTAAGTATATCAAGGGAAAAGAGAATAGGGTTGTCGGTGCTTTGCATAGGAGAAGACCCCTAATGAATATAATAATGCTTAGATTTAATCTAAAAAGGCAAATACTAGAAGGACAAAAGTAAGATCCTTGGTAGAATCAAGTGAAAATAATCATAGAAGAAAATGTAGAAGACCTAAAAATTGAAGGATATACCTTGGACAATGAGGATTTGCTTCAGAATAAAAATAGGTTCTATGTTCTAGATGTAGAAGATTTAAGCAAGAGAGTTCTAACTGAAGCCATTGATGCACCCTACTCAGGTCATCCAGGGGTAAACAATTTATATGCCAATCTTAAGAAACTATACTTTTGGCAAGGGATGAAAAGAGATATAATATTATATGTGGCATGATATAATATCATATGCTTGGAATGCCAGAGGGTTAAAAAAGAAAACCATTATCCTACAACACTTTTAATCTACATGATATTCTATAATATAAATGGAAAGTTTTTAGTATATATTTCATACAAGGATTACCTATGACACCCTTACTAAGGTGGCACATCTCATACCATAGAAATTGACTAATGATGCACCAACTTTAGCCAACTAATTTATCAAGTGGTTAGATTACATGGAGTTCTAGAGAAGATCATATCAGATAGAGATTCTAGATTTACTTTAAGGTTTTGGATGACCCTACAGTCAATTTTAGGTACACAATTAAAATTTAGCTCTACATTTCATCTTAACATGGATGGGCAGAAATAAAGTACAAAGCATGTTGTAGAAGACCTCCTAAGGATGTATTGTATGGATCAAAAAAATAAATAGGAAACTTATTTCCTATTGATATAATTTTATTATAATAACTTGTTTCAAACATATTTAGCTATGGCTCCATTTGAGGCTCTATACGGAAGGAGTTTTTGAACACAACCTAGCTAGGATAACCTAGAGGATAGAATAATAATCAATCCTAAAATATTGAAAGACATGGAGGAATAGGTGAAAGTTATAAGGCAAAGGTTGAAGGAAGCATCATATAGATAGAAGAGCTACGCAGATAGGAAGATAGTTTAGAGAGAATTCTTGATTGGTGACAAGGTATTTTTAAGGGTTAGATGACACAAAATTTATATAACCTTTTAGGAAAAGGTGATGTTAGTTCCTTGCTTTGTAATACCATTTGAGATCCTAGAGAGAATCAACCCAGTATCCTATCGATTGGCCTTACCCTTGTAGCTGAGTTACATTCATGATGTCTTTCATGTGTCACTTCTTAAGAAATATGTGTCTGATAATAAACACATTTTAAAATGAAATGCCTTGTAGGTCCAAGATCCCAACAAAATAAAAATAGAGCCATAAAGAGTGTTGGAGAGGTACCGATACCAATTACATAATAAAGAAGCTAATCAATGCAAGGTATAGTGGGATCAATATGGTGAAGGAAGTGAAACCTAGGAGGACACCAAAGAAATGAAAAACATGTTTCCATTTTTATTTTAAATTTATGAACTTAATCAAACTTTTGTATTGCATTAAGACAATGTACAATTTGAGGGGGGGAGGGTGTCACGACCTCTCTTCCAGTAATGTGGACTTATGCTCATACTTTAATTGGTTTTGGATTTCCTTTAGTATTGTATGTCAGGATGAATTGATTAGATAACTTAACCCTTGTATTTATCTCAAAGGACTCTCAGGACATCGATAGAAAAATGTGAAAGCAAGGTACATTTTAATTTCATTTTTTTTCAAATTAGTCGCTAAAATATTATAGTTATTTTTCTTAAATATAAATATGTGATGTGATCATAAATGACAATTATGAATGAAAGAAAATTTAGTGGAATGAATATTTAATCTTATACTCGCATTTGTACGAAATGAATTTAAATATTAGGAAATCACCAAAGGTTATTAATAGAGCTTTTCTTTTATTTCGTTAATTTTAAAGTTTATAAATAAATTATATTTATCATGAATAATTATTAATTTTATTTTCATAAATAAATATTAATTAATTTTATATCATCATAAATAAATTTTAAAATTATTAATTAATTATATTTTTTTCAAAAAAATAATTTTTAAGAATATTAATTAATTATATTATTATAAATAATTTAAAAGTATTAATTTACTACATTAACTTTAGCCTAACTTAAACTACCTACCACCTTAAGCCTACCCACCATGCATGCATCTTGAAATGCCACACAGAGAGGGGGGAGACAATTATGAACTTTTAGTTATAACAAATCTTTCTTTGAGTTTAGATTTAAGAACTCCTAGTTCTAGATTTATTCACTCCACATCCACCCACATAAAACCCATGCAAACTAAGGGTTTTATACCACATCATCTGCCACATAAAAGGCTTATAAAAATAATCATTAACTAAAAGTTTCCCCAAAATCAGCGCTCAAAAGGAGAGAAAAGATTTTTTTTTGGATGGAAAAAAGTTATAAAGAGCATATCAATGCCAAGTGCGAGAGGAAGAAAATTGGCATGAGAAAAAAATTATAAGGAAAGAGCAGCACAGAGGTAATGGGGAAAAAGGAAGGAAGGGAAGTGCTTTAAGAAGGAGGACGTTGGAGCGCAGAAAGGGGAGAGGAAAAAGGCAACAACTTTCATTTCAAGTGGATCCACATTCCATTTTAGTCAAGGATTTCAATGCATAAGGTAGGTATTTTAGTGTATTTAAAATTTGTAAGATAAAATTATTTTGTTTTATTTAAATTTTAAATAAATATTTTATATTATTGAAAGTAAATAATTTACTTTATTTACATGGTAAAGGAAATATATTATTATATTTAAAATTGTAAAATAAATATTTTATATTATTTAAATTGAAAGAAAATAATTTATTTTATTAAATGAAAGGTAGATTATATTATTTTGCAAAATAAATAATTTATTTTATTTAAAATGAAGTGAAATAATTTGTATTATTTAAATTGAAAGGTATATATTTTATTTTATTTAAAATTGTAGAATAAATATTTTATTTTATTGAAATTATAAAGCAAATAATCTATTTTATTTAGTTTTTAAGAGAAATGTTTAATTTTAATTGTACGATGAATGTAAATTTTTTATCCTATATTAAATTAAAAGGGAAAAATATAATGTATTTATTTTTAGAAAACTAAAATAAAATGATTTTTACATTATGCATCTATTTAAAAACATTAAAATGGTCTTTATACCTTGTTCAATGAAAAGAGTAGAATATTGCATTAAATAAATGTGTTTTGTTTTCTATATACTTATTTATAAATTTATGAAGAACATTAGATCTAGTCTATAAAGCTACATGTGTAAACCTAGATTGTGAGAATATCAATTTAGATACTTTAAATTTCCCTAAAGCAACCTAAGTTGTCATAAATAATATTTTGAGTGGATCCTTACTTTTATTGTTGTTGAATTTTGATGATGCGTTTGATTGTCATTAAGATTAGTATGAAAATAAATATCTTTCATTTTAGGGTTGAAACCTCAAATTGTAGAACCCTCCTTTCAAATTAATAAAGGATTTACTTAAATTTAAGTTCAATAAACTCCTTGAGTATATGTTATTATTCATAGAGAAGTTACCTAAATATACTAAAGATATAACTATCCAAAATAAAAATGGTTGAAAATGGAAATGATGACTAAACTAGGAGATTATGTTTTCTACTTTCCTACTAAAGAATTTGCTTTTGATATATATTGCGTTAATTTATTTTAAATACTCTTTACCTTTTAAATCTCAACTTAGATCAAGAATTGAGGGTTAAATAAAACTACACAATGTTCAGGAGAAGCGATGCCTCTGGCTCATGTTTATGTTTAATGGCATCATGCTTGAGCTACTGCATCCATAACCTAACACAACTACAACAATGATGTCTCTACATCATCCCTATAAACCATAAGGGAGAAATAGGGATCATGTCTTGTCATTAAGACCAAGGGGTGAGATAATCCCTCTTGGTCAACAATACTAATTAAGCTAAGAAAATGACTTTGACTACTTTAAAAAAATTTGACTTGTGAACTTATGAAATAAATGGAAAAAATACATTTCTTACTCAAAACTCGGTACCACCAAAAAAGAGTAATGAAAACTAGAATTGAGAATATTAAACCAGTTATTATCAAGAAACCACCAATCATATAGCTTTTAGATAACAAAACTTTGGCAACAACAATTTTCAAGATTAGGTTGATTAAATCAAGGATCAAAAATATTATTGACATAAATAAAAATTAAAAGGTGGATGTAGCTTGCAATGTTCAATTCTATTTCTTATTACGATTTAAGGCTAATTTAGTTAAACAAGTATTCAGTCACTTAAACTAATAATTTTATGCTCCTGTTTGGGTACCAATTATAGAGGAACTATCTGGGGAACTGGATCCTAGAAAGAGATGCATACTCATATTCATAGTTCACATGAAACATAGAGTATAAAATAAAACTACATGCATACTACACCTTGATCCTATTCATTAGTAGGTATGTAGGCAGTCTTGGAAGTGAAGAATGATTCTAGTATGTAAGTGAATAGGATGGGTTTGGGATCATGTACTAAACAAGATTAAAGTTAAATGAAAAAGGCTAAAACCATTATAACAAGGTCCTAGTTTAGCTAAACAAAGCAAAGATAAAAATATCTATGATATACTCAGAAGGATCTTAGTTGGATTATCATAGTTCTTGAAGATTCTAGCCAAATTTTGAGGTAGAATGAAAATTTTTGTTCTATGTTTTATACATGCTACTATCATGACAACCTTGGTATTTATCTTAGTAGAGGTGAGAGGTAAATAGTTAGAAACTCAAGATTTGGTTGATGTTAATGAGTTAAGTCTCTAGCCAGAGCATAACCTACCCATGTGTAGATATCTAACCCATTTGGTTAGATGATTGCCCATTTGACAAAGGAATGACTAACACATTTGGTAAGATGATTATCCTGTTGGCAAAGGACTGACTAAACCATATGGTTAGATGCTTGCCCATTTAACAAAAGATATCCAATAGGATAAGATATATATATAGACAAATAATAATAATAATAATAATAATAATAATAATAATAATAATAATAATAATAATAATAATAATAATAATAATAATAAGTGTTTTAGGATAGGAATTGTGGTCTCTACATTGTGGTATCAGAGTAGTGGTCTCTACAATGAAAATGTAGAAGAGGTTAGAAAAAACACAAGTCTATTTTACAAGGATTGAGAGAAAGGAAGGAATTTCCATTTATTTCTTTACAAAGATTAGAGCATAGTGTAATTCTTATGCTAGGGAAATTAGTTTGAGCATTGAAATCATGGTCTTTGTACCCTTGTCCTAAGATTGTGTTGTCATCCATCTGGATCTACATTGGACCTATCAAATTTTTTGTATACATATGAGTATAACTTTTTCATTTGTGTAAATACAAGATTTGAGCATGCATATATTGTTATAAATATTTTGTGTTGCACTTGATAGTCTTATGTAACTCCTACAACCTTGATTTGCTTAGTGTCTACTAGTTTCACTTACTATTGTCTATTTCTCATTTTCTTTAGATTTATTCTTGCGTAGAATGTAGCTCTATCATGGGTTAAAAAGGTATTTTATCTAATCAATTTTTTTTTTTAATTTGACCTACCTACCATAGCTTCACTCATCATCAAGATAGTCACGTTATATGTGCAAATCGATCCATCTCCATTCACTATTTATTGCTAATCGATCCATCTATTTTCAACTCCATTTTTAATTGAAGAATATTAATTCATTATTTCTATGCACCTCTTCTATCAAATTTCATTGCACTCTACTCCTCATTTTCTAGATCTTGTCATGTGCATTGTCTATCCTTCATCAATGTGTTATTGTATATTTTGCATCTATAAGTTCATAGTGTATACTTTCTCATATACAAATATATCCATCATGGGCTTGCAAAATGTATCCACCACCATAAAAAAATTAGTATTTTCTTCCCTTCGATTTAAGTATTGAATTGGTTTTGAGTAGATCCTATAATAGCTAAAATGCATATTCGAATTGAATGGTCAAATGTCTAAGGTTGTATTGTCTAAATACTATTAGGATCGTGCATGTCTATATTTAATAACTATTTATGTTGTTTAAAGTTTTAACTTAGGTTATCACATGTAATTTATGGTTTGCCTGAGAAAAAACATTAACATTTAATTGAATTGAAAATATGAATAGTTGTGTTTATGTATGTAAGTGATTATATCATCAATCATCATAAATATTATGAGTAGATATCTAGAGTATGTGTTGATATACATTCTTATTTCCATTTTGTTTTGTATGGTTCTTCACTCTATATCTACAATAAAGGAGGAATGTTCTATATTATATAGATTAGTGTATCATTAAAATATTTTACGCATGATTGAGTTTTTAAAGATAAATCAACATTATGGATGACCTTAGCATGTGTAATTTTATGTAATATGTTATAAATCACTTATAAAATAAGAATTAGGTGATTTATTTTTTATAGTGAGAATGTATGACTCTTAAGTTGTAGGAGAATAATATCTAATTTATATGTCACAATTTT
>JARHVA010000117.1:2630000-2672500 GCA_037957365.1 Torreya grandis | reverse complement strand
TAATAATGAATAGTGGTTTAGTACCATATACATAAAAAGGAGGAGTTGGGTAGATGGGAACTAGTATAAATAAAGGGACAAAAAATATTATATGGCATATAAGAATTAATTTGTAATAGAAATTTCTCTAATAGGAGGTTTCCCACTTGAAGAGGCTTGTGATTCAGAGTTATTCCTTCTGTAAAAAGAATATTATATTAATATAATCATTATTTTATATATTTTATGTATGTGAGACAAGATGTTCTTATCATCTATCCCCTTTTTCACAAAGGGAATAAGCTATTCTATTAAAGAGTGCACACCCTTTTGGTAAAGCAAGTAGACCCTTTTGATAAATGGCATACGCCCTTTTGGTAAAGGGCATACACCATTTTGGTATATGGCATATGCTCTTTTAGTAAATGGTGTACACCTTTAACTGAAAGGGTGTATGTTCTATGTTGTAGAAAGGGTATACTCTCTTTACCAAAAGGGTGTATGCCCTTTACCAAAAGGGTGTAATACCTTTACCAAAAATGGTCTATGTCCTTTACCAAAAGAGTCTATGTCCTTTACCAAAAGGGCATATGCCCTTTGGTTAAATGCATTTGTTTTGGGTTTTATATTTTTTTATTGTTTATTATTTTTAATACATATGTAGTAAAATAACATTTATGTATAATAGATACATAAATTTATTTTACTAAATATATAAAATTAGTGCCACTCTGTCTTCTGAAATTGATTCCAAAGTTGTAAGAGTTATCATTTATAAGATAGTTTTTAAAAAACTATTTTCAACAATACCTAGTTTTTAGAATTTTAGGAATGGAAACTAAATGAAACATTGGATTTATTAATATGTAAGCTCATGTATGGATGCCACTGGTCAACATAGAGATAAAAAGTTATATGTATAGATTGGTTAAGCTTGAGACAGGGATGAATGATAGTTATAGGGCCTATGCTACCATGGATGCAACATCTATGTAATATGATGTTATGGAGCATGCATAGATGCATCAACCTATCTCAAATCATACGTCTAAATTGCGGTAAAAATATTACAACCTCACAATCACTTATTTCTTTTCTAGCTTTGGCTATTTGAATTTGGGGGCATCTATCATCTATTAAACCAAAGGCAAAGGAAGATTTGGTTTGTGATTCAAACCTCCCAATAAATTTCTCACCCTAACATCAATATATATCCATATATGCCGTCATTAATGAAGAGGTGGGAGAGAGAAAGATATAAGTGATTCCCTTTAGTAACCCCATCCATTTATATAAAGATAGAGTGAGTATTGCCTTATGATTCCCCTTCCATGACCATTCCTTTCGCTAAAAAATAAGAATAATCTAGATTATAAGATCATACATAACTAATTTCATTCCCTCATCAGTGAACTTAAACATACATAAGTTGTAATGTATATAGGTAGGGTCTAACATACATGCTACTTCCTATGATTTCTCACTCACTATCCTCCACATAATATTGACATTTTTCCCTAGCTTCCCCTATGATGGGTATGTCATATGTTATTGTTCCCATTCAATTTTTGACCATTCACTCAATAACCCAATATGTTGATACACTTTCTTGACTCTAGTATCCTAGATACTCTATCACTCTCTTTATTTATATCTATCCCATAAATGAAATCTCCCACCTACGTATATCTACTCAGTGAACCAATGATTTGAATCTATATATCTTAAGTCAACTTGGAAATGACATTGTTAATGGAATAATGGTTTGGCATTTTGAAATTGATCTTATTTTATAGATATATCTAAAATCTTTGCTTTGGATATCTCTTTTGAATATAGCCACCTATTTCACAACAAATATTAGTCATGTCATTACTCTAATGTTTCTCATAAAATTAGTTGTGTATTGTAATTGAAAAGAAATGTCATATTAGCTCATTCTTTTTGAAAGTTGATATATTTCCTTTAGTAGGTCATGCGAAAGATTAAAATATGTCAACTTTAATACCAAGGGAAATAAATGTTGCATAATTTTTAAAATCAAATATGAAGTTTTCAAATACATATCTATTTTAAGGCTAAAAGCATAAGAATTACCTTTAATTTTTTTTTATGTTAATTATGTTTTTGATTCATGTGATATGTCCATCAGTGGTGAATTCAAAATTCAAGGATGACTTGTAGCCATTTTTCATGAGAATCCCTCACATTTTTTTATTCACCAAATTGACTCAAGCTATCTAGTTAATATCCATGGGGCACATTATTCTTTTTTTAGATGGTTCTTTATCCCTATGAATTTTAGTTTTTCTCTAAAAATTTAAGTGTATTTTTATTTTCTATAGATGTGATTCCATATATATAAAAAAACATGCTTTAATATATGCATTGAATCCAAAATATTTCCACCTAATAAATTATCTTAACATGGAATATTGTAGAATATAGATAATTTTTTTCATTCCTACTAGCATTTCAACATTTTCAATAATTTTTGATAGACATAATTAATTTATCCCAAAAGCTTAAGGAATAAAAACATTTGACCTTATGCATGCTTCCATGAATGATTTATACCAATCCCTATGTGACATAATTTTTAGAGGTTGTTTATTAGGTTTTCCATCAAACTTGTTTTTATTTTTAACATGGTATTCACCATGCATAGATAAGAACCTTCAATAGTATTCATATATAGATTTTTTGAGATCTTTGGATGACCTTAAAAATTATTGATCAACGCACCTTGTACATACATATATTCTTTATGTTAAAATACCTACATATAGATTTTTTTAAAAAATATAGTATATAATGTGATGAAACACAAATAAGTGTGTGTGTGTTTGTGTGTGTGTGTGTGTGTGTGTGTGTGTGTGTGTGTGTGTGTGTGTGTGTGTGTGTGTGTGTGTGTGTGTGTGTGTGTGTGTGTGTGTGTGTGTGTGTGTGTGTGTAGATATAGATATAAATGATTTTTTTCTATTTCAGAATTTAATGTATGATAGATCCCTAAATGAATAGCTTTCTCAAGAAAATCATAACTAGTTTAGTAAAATTATGAATAGTCCAACATAGGATACCATAAAAATTGAACTAGCTTCGATGAATTGCTTTTCAAAGGTCATGCATTACAATGTATTCCAAAATTCTTCAATTCATCCATTATTGGTTCAAGGTAGACATCCACATTTTTTACTAGCTACTTACTCATCACCAATCATAACATTAACATTTACTTACTAATCAACCATTAAGGAGTATTAAAATATATCAACACTACTAGCCATATGAAGTAGCTAGCTGACATGCTAGAAAATTCATTAACACCAACCATTCCCATACCAAGTTGTACACTATGTGACATTTATATGAATTTTGACGTCACAACTGCTCAATGTGATTCATTGCATTTGAATCTAAAGGAACACACCACCAAACTTGATCATTGCTTTTAGTCTTGTAACACCATGACATTTACTCTACAATTGAATTGCAATGGAAAAGATGTTTGAATCTAGGAATTATTGGAAAATGTTACAATACCTTGTTTGGACTAATTACCTCTAACTCCTTGTACATATTATGGTGCCCTACATTTGGGACAACTCAGATTATACTCTTAATCCTTCCTAAACAAAATGCAATCAATCATGCAAACATATTAATTAGCATAGAGAACTCCTAAAGGTGATCATATTTGTTTCACCTTCCAATATGAGGAGGGAAGTGTGTTCTTATTAATTATACATAATATAAGACAAATAGAATAAAAATAAAACATAATATATAGTTAGGGAATTATCATCAAACCCTAATAAATCATTTTTTTGATGTTTGACTGACCAAATCTTGTTTTTACATACGTAAATGATGTTAGATATGTGACAACAAAGTTAAATTTTGGATCTTTTTGTGGTGCAGTTTATAGCCCACTCTTTGATTGGTTTGGTGTGGGAGTACAATGCCCTCTTCTCGCTCCCCCTCTCCCCCACTATTGTTGCAAGGGGTCCATGAGAAAGACAACATTTTATGCAGCCTCCTTGGTGGAGGTTTGGGGGTAACACCTTCTAAACCTATTCCACTATTTCTAGGAATATGAATTCCATTGGATTCTATTTTTAGATGGAAAGTCCTAATGGTATTTTTCCACTATATTTTTAGTAGGAGGACTCCTAATGGTGCATTGTAAATTAGGTGTGTTTATCTTTGTGGAGTTGACATTTAAGCTATACATTGAGTTTACATGTAATATGTTCATCTGGAATTAATAAAAGACTAATATCTTGCAACGTCGATGTTTTCTTAGTTTGATAAAGTTTTACCACATAAATATGGTGTTTTATCTCTTGCATATTTTTTCTGTCTATTTAATTTATCATTGTTTCTTGAAATTACTGCTTATTTGTTGCTGCAAAGGTCATAGTTTCCTAACAACTGATAATATGGCACCCCATGTTGATTTTTTGGATTGTTCTAGCATAAACAATGGAGTTTGACCAAATTTCAAATAAAACTCTCTCGCGTCCATATTTGATTGATCTTCTTTATAACCATCACAACTTGATCGTCTACATTATCATTGTAATTAAATGTCTAGTTAAGCTGTTTTCTGCAATTGGAGCTTCTTTGTTATCATCTTAGATTTGCATATTTCAATGCATATGTAGGGTTGGATATCAAAGATAATGGCAGTTTCCAATCCAATGTGGAGTTGAATATCAAAAGGAATGGTAGTTTTAACTCAAATGTGGGGTTGGGTATCAAAAGGAATGTCATTTTTCAGTCCAAATATATGGTTAGATATCAAAGGGAATTGCATTCTCTTTGTCTTTAAATTCATTTTTATATTTAATTGTTTAATAAAATCAATTTAATTTACTTTTAAATGATTATGAAAGAGAATGATATTACCTGGTCCATAAAATTCTTTTTTATATTTAATTTTTCAATGGAACCGCTTTAATTTACCTTTGGATTAAAGTCGTGGTTGGCACCGTAGTATTCTTCTGTGGGGACTCTGGATAACGTTATCATTTATTCTACTTTTCTTTACGACTTCCTGAGTTTGAATGAATATGGCATCAGACTTACAATCAGCAGTGTGACGTCAGGTTAAGATTAAGATTAGTCTATAAATACTGTGCGATTTTGTTGGTAACCGCATATGAATAGGCAAGCCGTTCATCTTAAGATCAAAGGGAATGGCATTTTTCAATCCATTGTGACGGTGGGTATCCAAGGGGATGACATTTGTCTATTCAAATGTTAGGTTGGGGACGAAAGAGAATGGCATTCTTTTCCTCGACTCTTTTTTATATTTAATTTTCCAATGGAATCGATTTACTTTTACTTTATATTAAAGTTATGATTCATATTCTTAGGAAGACTCCGGATAACGTTTTTATCTATTCTTCTTTTCTTTATAGAATTTCAAAGAATTTGAATGCATATGACATCATACTTACAAGAGCATTGTGACGTCATATTAAGGTTAAGATCAGTGTATAAATACTGTATGATGACCGCAAATGGGTAGGCAAGTGTTCCCATATTAGACGAAAATGAATCGGCTCTTCGGAAAGGATACCAGTTACAAGAAGGGTACCTTGAAAATCGAAGCGAGCGTATCTCTCCAGAAACCGTCGTTGTTCGATGTAAAGGATCCCACTGCCAGCGTCGCAGATAGATTCTTCGAGCTGATGCAGCAGAAGGTGTTTCTTCAGCTGGTGAGCCTGGAACAAAATGATCCAGGTGAAAGCGGGGCAATGGCATAACAATTTCTTTACTTTTTCTCTTGGCATTCATATCTCTTTCTCGTTAATAATAAAGTTTGGTTTCATTCCACTCATTTCAGATACTGGGTATGGCAAGATGAGCCATAAGGCAGAGTTATCGTGGAATCTGCTCCCCTCGTTCAACCACGTTATTTCTTTCACCGAACACCGAGTCACTTTCTATTGGCCTCCGGAGCTGGGAACCCCTGGAGCTGTAGTCGTCATCAACAACCATGCCCGGGAGTTCTTTCTCCAACGCATTATCCTCCATAAAGTTGCTGGAAAAGACGATATTCATTTCCTCTGCAACTCCTGGGTTTATCCCAAATGGATGGCTAAGATCTATCCCAAAGTCGTCTCTAAGCGAGTCTTCTTTGCCAACAATAATGTATGTAGATCGCCTTTATTTCTTGTTCTACTTTAATCTTTACCAAGTTAGTAATGAGAATGAGTTTCCTTTGTGTGCAAGTGCAGAGCTATCTTCCGGACAAGACACCAATAGGTCTGGTGAGTTGGAGGAGAGACGAGCTAGTGGCACTCAGGGGAAATGGCATCGGCAAGAGGGAGCCCTGGGAACGCGTTTATGACTACGACATTTACAACGATCTTGGCGACCCCGACAGCGATAAAAAGCTCGAGAGAAAAGTCCTCGGTGGCTCCCGCGAGCTCCCCTATCCACGCAGATGTAGAACCGGCCGCCCGCGCACCGCATTCAGTGAGTATTGAATGCTCTTGCATAATTTTTTATTTTACATAGTTCGTAGCACTTTATAATTTACTACTTTGGCCCATATGGATGTTTTGCAGGTCCGGCTTATGAGACTCGCAAGCTGGTATGCCTCTTGCCGGAAGCCTTTTCCAAAGGCTTCTTTATTCCGGCAGATGAGAGCTTTCCTCTAACGAGTCTATCCAACTTTCGAGCCCATTTCTTCAAAGCTTTTTCTCAAAAGTTTATAAGAGATCTTGTGTCGAAAACGAAAGTATTTAACCACCACTTTTGCGATTTCAAGGAGGTTAACAATCTGTACAGTAAGGGAGTTGCATTACATACAGACATTACGTTCACTTTAGCTAAGGAAATCCTTCCTTATCAAATGATTAAAAAAATACTGGATACAGAAGACGAAGCAATCTTCAAGTTTCCCATGCCAGATATTATTAAGGGTAAGTAAAATTTCTATTGAATTCTTCATCGTAACTTTAATATTTTTAGTCTCATAATTATGCTGGCATGTCTATATTATAGGAAATCTCAATGCGTGGATGAAAGACGAAGAGTTTGCCCGACAAACACTTTCAGGAGTGAATCCCATGGTGATTCAATGTTTACAGGTGGGTATATTTCTACTGAGGAAGCCGTCGCTGTTATCAGTTTTTAGTATAAGAAATTCTCAGTCTCTTACAATTAATTTATTAAATTTTAAAAAACTTCTTTTGACAAACATGGTGTCAAAAAATGAAAAATAACGTTATTATTAACAGGTGTTGGGTTTTCATATAACAGAGCTTTCCGCCTAAAAGTACCTTGAACGCGCATATATATGGTTCCCAGCAGAGCTCCATCACTGCTCAACACATCCTCAAATACTTGGATGGCATCTCGGTGGAACAAGTACTTCTTTGCCTTCCTGTCGTTTTTTGATTGTTTATGAAATGAAGTGATTTTAATTGTGCTAAATGAGACTTAATTGCTTATAGGGTTTTATAATATGTCGTGGTTGTTTCAATCTTTTTGATATGGTATAATTTAAGGGGTAGTTTTTTTTTTAAAGAAGGTTGTTCTTCTTTTTATTGTTTTGTGTTAGCAACTTTTGTTATTATTTTATTCTTGGTCTTTTCAAAGAGTTTATATATTGTGTCTATTTTTAATATTTTCATATACAAAATTTAAATGTTATTGTAAGTTGACATTTTAGAATGAATTAATTTTTGGTGTAAAACAAGCATACTCTTTGCTCCAATTCTTTTTTATGGGTCACTCATCTAATTGTCTCAGAAGTAATGCTATAGGATCTAGTTCTTATTTGAGCTATTATTTTTCCCTTCTATTTAATTTCAGTTCCTATGCATACATTTTCATGAGGTTTATAGATTGGGTTGAATTCTATAAAATATGTTATTATTCTCCAATTGTTGTTTTTTTTAATATGATTAGTCTAAACTTCTCATTCACATGATTTTGTACTTCTTTGTTAAGGTTTGGACTTTCAATTATGTCAATATCTTATCTACTAATCTTGTTGTGGTTTTGCTTCATCCATATACTCTTTTTCTTAAGTAAGTCTTCTTCCTTTGATATTTTAGGACCCTTGTCATTCTCCTTTTAAATGGCACAATGACATCATCATAGTTTTGTTTCTAAAAAGGAAGTGCATGTCTCTAGAAGAAGTATTTCATAGAGAACCAAGACTTTGATTTTCAAATTGTTTATAATTATACACTTCTAGATACTTTTTATTTACCTCTCTTTCAAACCTGGGGTATTGTTACCTCATATCTCACAGCTATATAGATTTATTGGGGTGATAAATAACTCAAATAATCTAAAAACTCTCTATCTCTACACTTATTTTATAGTGTATATAAATCTTTCCATCCATCATGTATTCTTTTAATTTTATATATATCTTAATTAAATTTATTATGAAATCTAGGCTAAGATACGAGTATTCCGATACCACTCCATCTAGTTACCCTTTAAATTTGAAGTTACAATATTTCTTTTTCTTTTCCAAGAAAATGCCAGTATTTTCCTTTTCTTGATTTTAACTTGCATCCCTACCTCTTTATATAAAGACTCCACAACCTGGTGGTGATCATTTTTTATTAAATAACATCTTTCCATTATGACTTACTCATATATATTAATCGTAATTATAGAAAGCATATGCAAAACTGTGCAGGCCGTTAGATCAAGGAGACTCTTTATATTGGACTACCATGATGCTTACATGCCGTATGTAGACTTCATTAATAAGCTCACTAAAAGCAGAGTCTATGCCACACGCACTATCTTCTTTCTTGTGTCCGGCGGAACTCTAAAGCCTGTTGCCATTGAACTATGTTTGCCTCCTACATCTGTGGGACTTGGTTCCAAACGTGTCTTCACTCCTGATTACAGTGGAGAAGATAAAGGATGGCTATGGCAGCTAGCTAAAGCTCATGTGCGTGCCAACGATTCGGGTTACCACCAACTGGTTAGCCACTGGTAAGTCATTTTTTGATTTAGACTGTGCTATCATATAAAAGTTAATGAAGTTTTTTTTTCCAAACCTAGAATCCAGGATCTCCCTTGGGTGTTCTACAACTTGAAATACCAATTTATTTATGGCCGAGACCTTAATTTCTCCAATAAACTTCTTGTTACCTTTGGAGTGCGGCTCATTTTCTCTAATATAATTCAATGTTATGTTGAAGGCTTCGAACACATGCGGTGGTAGAACCATTTATTATCGCCACTCACAGGCATTTGAGTAAACTGCATCCCCTTCACAAATTACTTCTCCCTCACTTTCTCAACACCATGGAAATCAATCGTGCTGCTCGTCTCAATTTGATTAATGCAGGAGGCATTATTGAGAAATGTTTTAGCAGTGGTCCATTTTCAATGGAACTTTCTGCCAAAGCATATGTGGAATGGAGATTCAATGAGCAGGGGCTGCCGGCTGATCTACTCAAAAGGTATAATTAACGGTAAAGCTTAGCAATCACAAACTTTTGCATCCACGATAGCTGGTTGATCCCCAGTCAATGACTATTAACATGGGGTAACAATGTTAATATATCTATATTAATAGTTTCTTATTGGGCGTCAACGGGCTACTGGTGATAGTGAAGCAAGTGATCGTTACGCTGAAGAATAAGAATGCATGTCACAATATTTTATTAAACTACGGTTTATCTAATATCTGTAATATTGATGACTTATGTGTGTGCCTGTAGAGGTATGGCCTTGCCAGATCCAACAGACAAAGCAAATGGACTGAAGCTTGTGGTTAAAGATTATCCGTATGCAGTGGACGGGCTTGAAATATGGGCCACATTGAAATCCTGGGTAACCGACTTCACATCGCTCTATTACAGTGATGACCAGACTGTAGAAAGCGATCAAGAAGTTCAAGCATGGTGGAAGGAAATCGTGGAGGTCGGGCACGGAGACAAGAAACATGACCAGGCCGGATGGTACAACATGAACGCAGTGAAAGATCTGAACGAAGCCATCACCACCCTCATTTGGATTGCCTCTGCTCACCATGCTGCTGTGAATTTTGGCCAATATGGGTATGGCGGATTTATGCCCAATTTGCCTAGTACCACTAGAAAGCTTGTTCCAGACAAAGGATCCGAGGAATACAATGAACTCCTTAAGACCCCCGAAGCGTATTTCCTCAAGACACTGTCAGACACGGAGACGGCCACCACCACCATGGCTGTGTTGCAACTTTTGTCAAGGCATTCCACGGATGAGGTTTACTTGGGACAAAAGAGTGACCCAAACTGTGGGGATGATCCTCGAGTGGAGAAAGCCTTCAAAAAATTTGGTTCCAAATTGGTGGAGATCGAAAAGAACATCATAGCCAGGAACGATGATCCAAACTTGAAAAACCGGTCTGGCACTGCAAATCTTCCTTACATGTTATTATACCCAAACACTTCAGATGAAACCAAGAATGGTGGCCTCACCTTTAGAGGAATTCCGAACAGCATTTCTATATGACCAACTCATGGTCACGATTATGTCTTTCTAGTATAATCAGTACTTTTGTTCTATGAACTTCAACTTCTACGTTAAATAATTGTGGGTTCAGTCGTATCTATTGTATTTGGGCTTCGACTTCTTAATTTTGTTTGTATTGACTTATAGCAGCATATAAAGGAGGTATATTAATTTTTATGTATGATTGTGCATAGTTGTTTCACACATTAACATGGGTGTATCGAGGTGAAGATTTTATACGTGTATAATTTTAATTTTTTTTTAATTAATTTGAAATTAATTTATATGAAAAATATATATAATTTTTTATAATAATTTTGTTCTATCTAATAAATTTACGTTTGGAACTCTTTTATCTTTTCCTTGAAATTCTTTTCTATATTTACCTTTCCAATTGGATCATTTACTTACCTTTACAATAAATTTTAGAATGGACTTTTGCTTTCATAAAAATAAGTAATTACAACAAAGTGTAGAATAACTCTTCGGAAAAGAAATATAGACAACGATTCCTAAGAAAAAAGTGGGAAGAAAGAGAAAGCGCCAAACCAAAGCAAGAAAATAAAAAGAAAAATGGGTCAGTGGGAATTGCCTATACAATAAAGACATCTTCACCATCAGCTATAATCTAAACTTTATCCATTCCACTTCCAACACACGATGAAAAAACATGTTTTGCATAGACTTTACACAACACAACAATTATTGAGGGTCGAACATATATATATATATATATATATATATAAGCCCATTCTTTCCTTTTTCTATTACTAATTTTCGGCCCATTCTTCGTGATGGCAGTGACTGCGATGTCAATGATTAAGGCTGACATGCCCCTTGAACCTTATTCCCGGCCTTATACTTTGAATATTTTAGATAAACAATTAGTTGCATGACCAGGACATTATTATTCATCAGGAATATGTATATTGCCTATTTTTTACCTCAGGAACTTCTCTTAGTCCATGAGTTGACCCCAAATATATATTGGCTCATGGTTGGCTCCTTCGGAATCTCTCTTACTAATAAAGTTGGTATGCATCCTGCCAGAATCCTTTTCCAGGGGCTTTTTATTCCGGCAGATGAGAACTTTCCTCCAACTTGTCTATCTGACTTTCAAGCGCATTTTTACAAAGCTTTTTCTCAAAAGTCTATAAGAAATCCTGATAGTATTTAAGTAGCACTTTTGCAATTTGGAGGTTAAACATCTCTATGGTAGGGGAGTTGCATTACCAACTGACATTACGTTCACTTTCCCCAAAGAAATCCTTCCTTATCAAAAGATTAAAAAGATTTTGGATATAGAAGACGAATCAATCTTAAGGTTGCCCATGCCAGATATTGTTAAGGGTTAGTAGAGTTTCTATTGAATTCTTCAGTTCAAACTTATTATTTTTCATGTCATAAAATTGTTGGCATGTATATGTTATAGAAGATGTCAATGCATGGATGAAAGACGAAGAGTTTGCCCATCAAACAGTTTAAGGAGTGAATCCCATGGTCATTAAATGTCTATAAATGCGTATATTTCTAGAGGGGAATTCGTCGGTGTTATCCATTTTTGGTATAATAAATTGTTAGTCTCATATATTTTATTTATTTATTGGGTTTTCATATAATAGAGCTTTCTGCCTAAAATCACCTTGAACGCGCATATATATGGCTCCCAGTTGAACTCTATCTTTGCTCAACATATCCTCAAATACTTCGATGGCATCTCAGTGGAACAAGTATATATTTGCCTCCCTGTCATTAGTTTGATTACTTATGAAATGGGGAAATGAAATGATTTTAATTATACCAACAAGAGACCTAATGGTTTAGAGAGTTCCATTGTTTATCATGGCTATTTCAATCCCCTAATGAGGTATAATTTGAGGAATAATTTTTTTAAAAAGAAGCTTGTTCTTTCTTCTATTGATTTGCATTAGCAGCTACTTCAACTCTTTTATTCTCAGTCTCTTCAAATAGCTTCAACATGGAATTTACTACTAATATTTTTGTATACCTGATATGGATCTCATTGTAGACTAGGCATTCCAGAATGAAGTACTTTTTTGTTTCTATTACTCATGTTGTGCAAAGAAAATATACTTTCCTCCTATTCTTATTTAGGGGTCACCTATCTAATTGTCTCACGTGTGATCTTGTGGGAGCTAGCTTTTATCTAAGCTCTATCTTCTCCCTGTATTTGATTTCAATCCTTATGTATATTTTTTCATGATGCTCATAAGTTGAGTTGAAGTATGTAAGATAATGTTGTTGTTACATTTTTTTATATATGTGAGTATTATAAATTTCTCATTCACATAATTTTATACTTTTTTGTTAATGTTTGGACATATAATTATGTCAATATCTCATCTACTACTTCATTTGTAGATTTTAATCATCCATGTACTCTTTATCATATGAAACTAATTTCTTCCTTCACTACTTTATGGCCCTTGTCATTCTCCATGTTTTCTATGCTTTTTAAATAGCATAGTAACCTTATCATAGTTTTTATCTCTAAAAAGAGAATGTCTTTGTTTATGCAAGGAATATATCATAGAGAACCGATGCATTGTTTTTGAAGTTGTTTGTAATTAAACTCTTCTAGATCATTTTTGTTTGCCTCCATTTCAAACTTGAAGTGTTGTCTCATGTCTTACACCCATATAGAGCTATTGACTACTAGGGTGATAAGTAACCCAAATAAGACCATGTTGGTCTTCCAATTCCACAACTCGGCATTCATGCACTTATTTTATATGTATATACAGATTTCATTTAATTCTACATGTATCTCAATTGAGTTGGTTGTGAAATTGTAGGCCAAGATACTTGTATTCTAATAATACTTCCTACACATTCCCCTCGAATTAGTAGTTTTATTATTTCATTATTAAATTGCATCCCTACCAATTTAAATAAATAATTTAGAACATTTAGGTGGTTTTTTAATGAAATAAAATCTTTCGATTATGTCATACCCACATATACTAGTAGTTGCATCGATGGTGTAAGGAATGCTAGAAGGGATGTACTTTTTTATTTTAAGGTGTTAATATATTGGCAACATGGATAATTGGAGTATCGACATACTATCTAGGACCTCTATGTCTTGTCCCCAGATTATCGAGATTAAATCATTGATTTGAGTCGCACATCATATGTGGACTCCTATTTCAATCAGATCACCTCTCGTGACACCCTTGTCCGCTCTCAATAATATAAAATAACTAATCAAAGATGTCTCCACCCTAAAAGCTATGAAACCCTTTACAATTGGTGATATCACTCTGACGAATTTGAGTTTGATGTATAATATGCCCCCCTGACATATGATATCACCTAAAATACCCTATTATCTCTAGAGTTGAGTTTCACGTTGAGGTGTATCTTGTTGTCTAATTTTTTTTATTTACATTTTCCTATTATATTTTATAATGATTTTAACATTTTCTTGTTATGCTTATTTCTAATTTGTTAGTTGTACACAAATGTATCGAGATTGTTCTTATGAAGTCATGAATGTAATATTCATGACATTATCATATTCCAATTTTATCTTGTTGGGTCTGCTTTTCTACTTTTGGTTAATGATTTTTTGAATAATATTTGATTTATTGTGTTTCCTTGATGATGGAAATTTATGTGTAATATTACAACTATGTCAAATGTTTGACAAAGTGTGTGATTGGCTGACTACCCCATATACATCAATATATGTCACTTATAGGAGGAAGCCATCATAGATCCACAAAAATTATAATTGAACAACCACCTAAATATTTTTTTTTTTATGTTGAGAGAAAGCCTCATGAAATTGAGTATTTATATTTATGACAAATTTTGTTGTTCTCTTAGAAAATTTGTAGTAGTTGTCCCTCATGCGACTTCATTTCTTAGATAGTCATGTAAAGAATTCAATTAATTTTTGATGTATTAATGTTAAATGTTGTGACACCAGTTGGATTGAGGAGAACTAGGGGACAACTAATTTATCCTACAAGTCCATTCAGGTCATGTATGGTGTTATTAATCAAATATGATTTCCAAATACCTATTGTTCCTTAAATAATTATCATGAGTGGTGGAACTTGTGTTTTTTTTAGGCATGGTGTAGAACAATTATAAATTTTGTTTGTTGATTACTTAACATATCATTTATCAATGGCTCTCTGGAGTACATAACATATATACTTTTGGTGACCATGTATTGAGAATCTATAAATTGGGTCATTATTGTGTGTAATTAGATTAATACCTTTGACTAATATTAAGTCTGGTTTTTGCCAAAGTCATGAATCCCAAGGATGATGACATCATATATTTTATTGTTTCTTGATGGTTGAATAAGGGATAAGAGTTTCAATTCATGAATTTCCATTTTTATTTGTACATATTCTTGTATGTCACTATCACCAGTACTTAATTCGATAATGTTGTTTTATTTTTTTATTGTTCACTCAATATGCCATGAAGTGTAGGAATATTTTATTTGTTCCAAATGTGTAACAATGTCTTGACTAGATAAACCAATGTCTAATACACTATTGTAAAATAATTTGTAAAGTTAGAGCTCCATCCAACTAGAAAGCTCCATATGATAGTGAATCATAAGCAATAATAAAATAGAAATGAGTGAATTATTCTATTTCTCTGCTTAATCATTTTACTTTGATTGGTGAAATACCATGTTGGTTGATTTAATTAACACAAGAGATATGAATATTTTCTATAATTAACTATTTTTTCATGACATCCTTGTCCACCCTTGACAACATAAAATGGTCAATCAAATACATCACCACCTTAACAGTTATGGACTCCTTTAGAATGAGTGTTGTTCATGTCAATCAAATGGTTTCTGTAAACTTTAGTCTAGTGTACAATATTAGCATCTTTGTTTGTGATACCCATGAAATAACTTGTCATTGCCTTTCAACATCACCATTTCATGTATTGAATAACTCTTCCCTTTCTTCTATGGGTTTAAATATGGAATTTCCATTTACTCTTTAACCTAATTTAATTGCTCTAGGTGTCGATAAATTATCATCACGGATGAATGGAAGACACATAATACTTTATATACCATAATAATGTTATTAAACTTAATTGCATGTCAACTAAAAAATACCTAATATATAGTATTATAATTTTATAGTAATAATTGATGAAGTGAGGGTTCAACAACTTATATTGTTCTTTTTTAAATCTTAAGAAATTATCATGGTGTTTTGTCTACAATTTTTTGATCCATTCATTTCTCCTTTTCACAAGCACACAAACAATATATAATATTGCCTAGTGTGTAGAATTCAACATAAAATGTAGCCCTATAGCACCTCATGTCTAGAACTACAAAGTTTCCTTCTGTCATGTCATGCCACACTGAATAATATTATACAACATTCATACCACTTAGTCTATTTTTGGGAATATCAAACCACATTAACTTATGTTGCATTGACTCCAAAACTACACAAATTCCATGTGCATTACTCCTTCTACCTCACATCCTTTATCAAATCACATGGATGACACAACCACATTTTGGAGACATTTTACCATACCACAGACCACTCAATATATTCAATCGATATCTAACAGATACCACGACACTCCTAGAATACCATAGTTTAATATATTATTTAAATAACTATCAAATTTAACCCATCTCTAAAAAACTAGTAGATAAATTAAAACAAAAATTTAGGAAGCATGAAAGGAGGGACATATAAAAGGTAGAGTGAATCTTATCCATTTAATATAGATATAAGGAATCAATAGGAAACAGGGCATGTAGTTGTATCTTTCCTTGCACTCATTCAAGCTCTTCATTTGAGATTTGTAATGTTTTTCTATAAACTATTTTTCCATAGTTAATTTTTTTCGACCCTCCAATTTTATCACTTCCATGTCAAAATACACAATGGAATGACTTCTTGTACTTTTAAAAATATTTTATGTTCAATTACTCTAATTAGTTGGTTGTTTATATTTCCTAAATTGCATTTATATTTTCTAATCACACCTACTTGTCAAATAAAATCATCAAATCTAGTTCTATTAGTCTAGAAGATCTTTTTCGATGTCTTTCTTTCTTCACATTTTGGTCAACTTTTTGATTATGACATTTTCATTGTTTTTAACATAAATTCACCATTTGAAATATGTTATTTCCATTGATGTGATGATTTCGTCATCAATTGGAGGATCCAACCATTTCACAAAATCATAAAAAAAATTTTGATAGTGTGTTCTTTTTCACTATTTTGCTATTCTATGTCATTCATTTTCCTAGACATTTTGCCAAGATCATGGGGATTTTGTTGATAGATTGCTCATTTTTGTTGATCTCATTTTTATTTTCATTTTTATAATTTAATGTGTTTGATGTTTTCATCATTCTTCTAGATGAATTCATTACTATCAAGGACAATTCATCAATTAGTTAGTCAAAATCACCATTTGGGCAATAAAGATCTACTCCATTTCACTGAAGGGTGATTTCATAATTTTCTCAAACAAAATCACCAATTTCATGGACCATTTATTTAATTTAAAGATGAATTCACCATTTTCAATGATGAATTAATTATTTGTGTGGATCAATTCATCTTTATAATAATGATGATTTCATGTTTCAAACAACTTCCAAGAGAAATAAATGTATTAAATGTAGAAGTAACAAAAAACTAATGTTACCTTCTAGTGGCCCCATCCCTCATTATATCATGTGCTCTTGAATGCAGTCTAGAAGTGCTCTTTGTCATCTTCATTGAGGCATTTTGTCTCAATTTCTTGTGCACAAAATTTCAAATGTAATTTTTCAAATACGAGGGTAAAAATGAACTATTTTTGTACCCTAGGGTGAATCTATAACCTTTTATTTGAAATATGGGCCTCATTACACTATTTTTCTTATCTAGAGGTCTATTTTAATCCTCATATCCATTTTTCATTTTGTTTTCACCCATCTCTATTATTGTTTATCCCCATCTATAATTTATATGTTATCCTACCATCATTTTGAGGGTTCTCTTGGCCTAAATTTTACCAACTATCCCTTCAAGGGGCATTAGGGCTTAACTAGAATTGCTTTGGGGCATGTTTGAACCCATTCTCTAGGATTTTTAGCAAATTTTAGTCAAAACTAACATTTTTTAATTTTTATTTTATGATTAATTATACGAACTTTTATTCTTTGAAAATCCATTCCTTCACTTTTGTCTCACAATGCCTTCTCAAATAGGGGCAAATGTAGACACTCTAATTTTATCATTTTCATATCAAATTACATAATGAAATGACTTCCCATAATTTCATGTATTTTATATTATTTTTCTCTAATTAATTGTCATTCTTTGATCAATTATAATTTCTCTATTTAGTTTCTTTGTTCAATTTCTCTGTTCAATTATATTTCCCTATTCAATTATCAATTTCTCTATTCAATTACCAATTTTTATGTTCAATTCTCAATTTTCTTTGTTCAATTCCTTCTTTGATACATTTGATAGTTTTCCCTTATATGTTCAATCACATTCTCCTTCTCAATTTTAGCCTAATAATCAATTCCTCACATTGTTTTAATTAGATAGGTCTTTGAGATATTTAATTAATTACTCTTCCAATTACTAATTTTCCTTTAATCCCCCTCCAAAGGACATATTTATCAAAAATTGATCCTTGAGATATTAACAATATACCCTTGAGATAACACTAATTATAAATAGAAATAAAGGGGGATTATTCTTGACCCCTCATCTTAGAAATAAGATGAAGGGTGCACCTTTGAGATCCATGTGATTTATTGAAGAGGATGCTCCACCCTTCATCTTGGAAATAAGATGAAGGGCCCACATTAACTCATCTTTGATATTTACAATTATCATCCTTCACCCTTCATCTTTAAAATAAGATTAAGGGCTTATATTCATCCATCATTGATATTTACAAAGATCATCCTACACCCTTCATCTTATTTTAGATGAAAGGCTCACATCATGATCCATATGCTTGATACATATACACACTTGGGGACTCTTTAGCAACCGTTCATCTTGATTTCAACATTAAGGGTACTCCTTGATCTAGATTTTTTATAAATACACCTCTTTACATTGTAATTTTCATTCTCAATTCAAATAATGAAGTACTATTATATCATCAAGTCTCTTTGTGCATCAAATATTCTACCCTTTGTTCATATTACCATGTTCCATAAATTTATTGGAGGTGTCTAACAACAATTTGGAATCGATAAAGGCCATCTAGAGCTATGTCCAAGTCACATCCCAACAAAGCCAAGTTACAACACTGAGGTTTGTATTATGTTTGTTTAAATATTTAAGCACTGTAGTCTTTTATATTTGTTGAACTAACAAGGTCCTAAGTATGTATTTACATATTTTCTATCATTTTGTTTTATGTTCTTGATAACTTTGTGAAAACATAGAGAATTTTCATCCTATCAATGTTATCAGACAAATGAGTTGGATTGATTTATTTGAAAAACTAGAGCAAAATATATACAAAATAAATTACCAAAAATATGGTAACTAACTACCATGAAGGGAGGAATTTAGAAGATAGATAACAAGCTTAATAACCTAAAAATAATGAAATAGAAAAAATTGATAAAAATATACACTAGCATTCCCTCTTTTATTACATTATTTTGACAAATGTACCCCTTAAACAACCCAAATTTCACCTTTCTAAGGGATTTGGTGAGTATATTAGCTATATGTTCATTTGTTGAATCATATTGGAGCTGGATGTGGTGGTTTAAGACTTTCTCTTGAATGTAGTAACATTCAACCTCAATGTTCTTGATTTTTCATGAAAAATAGGATTCTTCACAAGCTTCAAAATACCCTGATTGTCATAATGAAGAATAGGTGTCTTCTCTTCACTAATGACCATATCAACTAGAATGTAATGTAACCATATCCTCTCATACATAGTTCCACATGTGGTATGATAATATACCTCAATAGATGAGAAATCAATAATAGTTTACTTCTTAGTGATTGACAAGATCGATCAAGATCTTAGGTGAAATATGTGTCTTGACATTGACTTTTCTATCATCAACAGATAAGGTAAACTCCAAGTTAGTGTATCCCTATAAGAATAACTGAGTATTCTTCTTCTATTCTATATTTTACTCAATTTTACCTTGAGCATATTTGAAAACATGCTTTGATATAACCTAGTGATATCTATTTAGCTTCTACATGAATCTAGAGAGATAACTCACAATAAAACATATGTCTGGTCTAGTGTAGGTCAAGTAGATAAGACCCCCAATGAGATATCTTTAAAGAGTTGTATCCACTTGAGGTGATTACTATAATTAAGAGAGTTTTAAAACTTTCTCCATTGGTATTGAAAGAGGTTTACAATACAACATTATGTTATTTTTTAGGAGTGTCTTGGCATATTTTATCTAGGAGATAAAAATGTGATTTTGTTTCTACCATATCTAAAAGCTAAGACAATAATGGATTATCCCCAAATTAGTCATGTCAAAGGATATTTTGAGGTCATTATTCACAATATTAACCTAATCTTCTAAACTTTCAATGATCACAAGATCATCTACATACAAAACAAGAAAGATGATTTCTATCCCTACCTTATTCAAATACAAGTTAGAATCTGAGGGGCTATGGGTAAAACCATGATGTAAAAGGTGATCATCTATCTTTATAGACCATGACCTAAGAGCTTATTCAAGTCCATATAGTGATTTGATGAGATGACATACCTTTTTAGGATGCTTTTCATCAGCAAATTTTTTTAGTTAGGTTAGGTATACTTATTATTTGAGATCACCATTTAGGAAAGCAGTCTTGATGTCCATCTACTGATTTTTTCATCCACTCTATGTTTCTAGTGTGCAAACAACTCTTATGGTCTTGATATTCATAGTAGGTGTAAAGGTATCTTCATAGTTAATGCCTTAATTCTAAGCATATATATTTTCTATAATTCATTTTTTCTTCTTGTTGATGGATCTATCTGCCTTATACATAGTTTTGAAAACCCATTTTTACCATATGGGTTTCTTTCTTATAGTTAGATCGACAAGTTCCTAAGATTGATTCTACATGAGTGAGTCACAGTCAGCATCCATGACTTTCTTCTATTGAGGTTGACTTAGTACTTCTTGAACATTATCAAATTTGGAGCTATCAACTATTACTCATGAGTGTAAAATTTACCTCATTTATTTTTTGTCTTCTTGTTCTAACTCTAGATGAAGTAGTCTAAGGAGATTGCATATGGGAGTGTTCTATGGTGCTTCGTACCCACTTTAGATAGGAACTCTATTGCTAATGTGAATAATTTATTTGTTTATGCGAAGAATTACTTGATGGATTTTATAATTCTCCAAGATCAACATATAACTCCCTTTGCAACTTGTCTTATTTGTTAGAAGTTTCCTCATCATCTGACTCAGAGAGTAATTAGTGAGAGGTGGTTGGTGTTGATTCTTTTATTTTTCATCACTACGTCAAAGGATGACTCATCACAAACCATATCTCTACTTTCATAAATTTTCTTCATCTTAAGATCTTTGAGATAGTATGGTTTCAAGGTAGTGTTATATCCCAATAGGATGCATGGGAGTGTTTGTCACTCAAGTTTATTCCTCTTTTGAGCTAGGACATGTATGTATGTTATGCAACCAAATAGTCATAGATGAGAAATAGATGGATTTTTACCAGTTCATACCTATTTTGGATTTTTGTCCTTTAAATTTTTTTATGCCCTATTGAGATGATAAACAACTATCTAGATTACTTCTACGTAATATCATTTTTATAGATTTTCTATTAATAGCGTGCAACAAGCCATATCCATTATTATGAGATTATGTTTCTCAAAAATGCCATTATGCTAGGGTCTATAGGGAGAAATAAAATTCTGTTTGACGCCTTGTTGGTTTAGGAATGCCAAGAACTTCTTTGATGTAAATTCCCCCCTTCGATCGAAGTGGTGGAGAAGAAGAGGTTGTTCAGTCTCATTCACAACCTATTGATAGAAGACTTGGAACTAAAGAAGGGCCTCACTCTTCTTATTCAGGAAAAACACCCATGTCTTTAAATATTAGTCATCCAAAAATAGTTGGAAGTATTTGTATCCTAAAAATGAAGTAGGTAATAGTCCATTCAGATCGGTATGAACAACCTCCAAATGTTTTTTGGCATGAAAGGTGCTTGTCTTCAATAGATCCCTGTGTTGTTTACCTACAAAACATTTAGGTAAAATGGGAAAAGAACTAGACAACTTCAGAATTCCATGGACCATCCCTTTTAAACTTAGGTTGTATAAATATTTAGTAGATAGGTGACCATAATGGTAGTGCCAGAGAGAATTAGATTCTATTGTAGAGGTAGACAAAGCTACTGTAGAATGTGAAACAACATCTAAAAATAGTAATTTATCTTTAAAAAATTCTCTAATAATAACTTTACCTTTTCATGAGATCAAGGAGGATTTGATGCCATTATCAATAAAAAAAACTCCACCTTTAGATGATGATTCAAAATCTAACTAACTAATAAGAGGTTGGATGTCAATCCAAGAACATATATTACCTTTGAGAGTGTACATTTTCATGTTCTAAGACGAATGGTTATTTGGCCTATTCCTTTTACAACATACTCTTTATCTTTGGTGATCTTACCCTAATCTCTAGTGGGTTGGTCTATCAATGAATCAAACAACTTCCTATCACCTGACATGTATCTAGTGGCACCTAAGTCTATCAACCAGATATTCCTAATGAGTTGTAAGGTTTGAGAGACTAGCACTATGTTATTATGTGCACTATAATTATCTTATTTAGGTGTCTCTTCATCAGATCCATCATCTTGTTGAGTTATGAGATGTCCCTTTTATTTCCACCAACAAGAAAATATTTTCAATTTCAGATAATCATCATGCCCCAATGTCCTTTATTTAATACAAGACCCTTATTTCAATCCATTATACCAGTAGTTATTTGTGTCATGAGTGCTGGTTCGACAGATGTGACACCACTTCCTTGACTTTTGTGATTTCTCCTAATGTTAAGACTATTGTTGTTATTATTTTTATGGTTTCTTCTCTAGAGGTCCCTTACCAAACTTTTAACCTTATTTCTACTTTAAGATAAGATCTTTGTCTTGCAAATCATTGTGGACTGAGTTGATGGATTTTTATTATTGCAATAGGTTCATGACTTCTTTAAATGGCACTACTTGTTTGGAGACATTCAAGATCATTATGAACACTCTAAATTGTGAAGGGAGTACTCTCAAGGTAATCTAGATCAATATTTGGTCATCTATCATCTCATTGAGTGCTAATAATTTTATTCATAATTCATCTACTTGACATAAGAATTCCTCAACTTTCTCGTCAGACTCCATAGAGAGTCTATAAAGTCTCAACTATAGATGGAAGATCTTAGTCTCAATTTTAGCCTTATAGATGGTTGTTAATTTATCCCACATTGTATTTTCTCTATTTACATCCCTGACATATAGTTCTATATCATTAGTGATGCTTAAAATAATCGTAATTAATGATTTAACATTAACCATTTCATAATTTGTCAGTGCATAGGGATCAATAGGAACCTACACAGTCCCTATCATGATGCCCCATAGTCCCTCAAACTAAAGGATGGTGTGTATCTTCAATTTCCAAGTGACATAGTTTATCCCTTTAAGAAGTTGGGTGTCTGATAGAAGTAATTTTGGAGTAGACATTATAAAGAAAAAGTCTTTTTACTCACTGGTAGGAAAATTGAGATTGGAAATGAGATCTATAATTATGTGTTGAGAGACAGGGACGCTCTATAGGGTGATCAACCTCATCTTCATAGTTTGCATCGTATCTAGATTTTAGTTTTGCTCTTATTCTCCTTTCTTTGTAGCATATTTTGAAGAATAAATATTCCAAAAGTCCTTTATGGATTAGCTCTTTGAACTGAAGGTTGCCACTATCATAGATGGATTCTAGCAAGGCAAAGTAGAAACTAGTGCTCTCCTAAGTGTCATGATGATTTTCCATATCCTATAAGCCTCCTTGGTAGCTTTCAATGGTCCCAACATTATCCTTCATGATTGATATTTGTGCTGTTATCCACATAATTTATCTTAGGGATTTAATGCTCCATGGGCTATTTTTATCACTTTGTCCTATTGTTTTGTGTTGCACTCATAATAGAGATGTGTCATTGCACTTTATCTTGGGTAATTTTTAACGACTAGAATAAAGTAAATAAAAATTGTTTGAATGTGTTTGCATCTATTTTTAATTTTTTCTCAGCTTCCAAGCTATACTTTTCAACCAAGATGCGGTGAATTCATAGCACATGACATGTTTTGGCTCCTTCTAAGTTTTTGGATTGTTGCTTTGCCAATACCAAGATTTTCACCTAAACCTAAGTGCTTTGTCTTCTATTTCTATAGTGTCTTAGGGTTCTTGACCAATTCTATAGTAATACTACATCCTTCTACCATATCTTTCTCTATGTAGGCATTGACCAGATAATTCACCCAAAAATTTATAGGTTTACAAATGCTTTGCTTCTATGAGTCGTTAAATTTTATATGCTCAAGACTTCAATTCTACTCTTTACTTCATTTTACATGTCCCAAGTCTATATCTTTAGGTTTTGACTAGGTGAATGAGATATATTCCAAATCATTATATCTTCTTTTCTAAAAGTTCATGGGTCATAGGTCATAGGTCGTAGGTATTTCACCGTTCAGCTTGACCACTCCCATGATATTCAGGATTAGATTATTTGCATTTGCTTCCATTATAGACTACTGATGTCATGTCAACTACTTTTTCTACTTAATCTTCACACTTGCCTCACAATGTTTCATACGGCTTTGATACTAGATTGTTATCAAACAAATGAACTAGATTGATTTATTTGATAAATTGGAGCATAATATATACAAAATAATTTACCAGAAATATGGTAACTTATTTTCATGAAGGGATAAATCTAGAAGATAGATAGCAAACCTAATAACCCAAAAATAATTAAATAAAACAAAGTAATAAACATCTACGCTAACTATCGACACATTTTTTTCTTATTAATCTGTGAGGGAGCTTCATCAATGGGAGGTATACATAAATTGTTGATGTTATTATTTTTTAGGTTGACTTTATTCTTTCACAAATAAGCTTTGATTGTGATAGGATAAAACAATCAATACCAACCCTTGTTCACTTCAACCATTGTTACAATGGGATAAGATAAAATCATGGATACATGATCTACTATAATATTGTAATTAACTTTAATTTCATGTAAACAAAAAACAAACCTAATTCATAATATTCTAATTCTAGATCAATAATTGATGAAGTGAGGGTTTAATAAATTATATCAAAAATATAAATAAATGTCATGGTGATTTATCTAAATATTGTGACTCATGCACTTCTCCTTTACACAAGCGCACAAAAAATATATACTATTATTTTTTGTGTAGAACTCAATGTACAATCTAATCATGTAGCACCTCATGCCTTGAAATAAAAAAATTCCTTATGTCATGTTATGCCACACTGGATCATACTATAAAACATTATATTACATAGTCTACTTTTGTTAATGTCACAAAACATTCAACCATGTTCCATAGCCTCCAAAACTACATAACATCATGTGGAGTAGTACCTTTATACCTCACGTCATTTTGTAGACCACATGGATGACATAACCACATTTTGGAGACATTTGTCTATACCATAAACCACCTAATATCTTCAATCCATATTTAATACATACCACACATTCCTAAAATATCATAGTTCCATATATTGTTCAAACAACTATAAAATTTGACCCATCTCTAATAAATCAATAGAGAAATTAAGACAAAAAATAGGAGGCAAGGAAGAGGAGACGTATAAAAGGTGGAGTGAAGCTTATCCATTTAATATAGATACAGATAATAAAAAGGAGAGCGGTTATGAGGTTGTACCTTTCCTTGCACTCCTAGAATCTCTTTATTCAATCTTTGTAATGGTTTTCTATAAATTATTTTACCGAAACTAATTTTTGCATAGTAATATTTGAGAGAGCTTCATCAGTGGCAGGCCTAGGATGTTGTTGATTTTATTATTTTTATGGATCCATTTCCATTCATTACTATATTCCATGAAATACTTGTCTGATGTCCCTAAAAAATTATTACAATCAAGTAAATAGGATACATCACTCTATTATGGTTAAATTTTAGCATGACCCTTTGACATAAAAAATTAATTGAAATTAAGATGATATACATATAATTGTCGAGTCCGATTGACATGTATGTGTCATAAAAACATAGGTTTTATTACCTGCTATAAGTCAAGTTGAGAGTAAATATATTGTTAAAATTTAATGGTATCAAATACAAATGTAAAGACTAGTCAATCTACGTATATTGCTAATTATTGTTTATACATAATGAAGAATAATAGATATACATTGAAGGTTTTTAAATAATATTGGAATTTATCTAAAGAAACGATAAAATCACTTTATAAGTTCAATATAAGTCTTTCCTACAAAGAATTAGTATTGATATCAATTGGTTGCCTCCTAATATATTTTCCATTAAGTCTCCCTACATATTAGAAATATTTTTTCAAAGAGGCATCATGGATAACAAAATATATCCTACATAAAATCAACTTAGACATAACCACCATTATGAATAAAAATTAATCATTACTCATTACACTATTTCATAATAGAAATGGAGGTATTAGTGCTCCCAATTTTATTGGGCTCTCTTTTGGTTTTTGATTTATTTATTTTCATTTATTGGTATGCTCTCATTAGTCTTCCATGGAGTTAGAGCGTTTTTCTTTAGCATCAATGTATATGTAAACATTGTAATACTAAATCAAAATCAAATGAGTATTTTGTATTTATGTGTCTCATATTTTATGAGATTTATGGTGGGTTATACGACCTGTTTAGATTAAATCAAGGATCTCTATGATATCTTAATCATTATGAGGAACAATGATGTGTAGCATTATTGATCATAGATATAACCAAACATATCGTTGTCAACCTTAACATTCGTCAACATAAGTATTTTTTTCATGGGCCAACTTCAAAATCATTTCTTTAATATCAAATTTAAAAACGTAAACAAACCCACCATTCTATGCAATATCTCAAATTATTAAATAAAAAATCTCAAGAACTTAAATATTGTGTTTTATATTTTATCTTTTTTATCAAATTAATATTTGAAATAAACTTTTCATACACTCCTATTAACATGTTATAATTATAATTGATTACAAAGTTTGGTAGTGAAATATAACATTATATTCTTAATTAATTAAAAAAATCAATATATTATTCAAACAACTATCAAATTTAATCCATCTCTAATAAACTAGTAGAGAAATTAAGACAAAAAATAGGAGGTAAGGAAGGGGAGAAGTATAAAAGGTATGGTGAAGCTTATGCATTTAATATAGATAAAATTTAATAAAAAGGAGAGTGGCCATGAGGTTGTACCTTTCCTCACACTCCTACAAGATCTTTATTTAATCTTTGTAATGGTTTTATACAAATTATTTTACCACACTAATTTTTTATTAGTAATGTTCGAGAGAGATTCATCTATGGGAGGTCTACATATATTGTTTATTTTAAGATTTTTATTGCTCCATTTCCATTCATAGCTACATTCCATGAAACACTTGTCTGATGTCCCTACAAATCTATCAAAATTAAGTAAATAGGATATATCACTCTAATATTCTCAACTTTTAGCATGACCCTTTGACATAATAAATTAATTGAAATTAAGATGATATACATATAATCTTAGAGTCAAATTGACATGCATGTGTCATAGAAAAATATGTTTTTTTACCCGCTATAAGGATGATGGTGTAGTCAAGTCGAGAGTAAATATAATGTTAAAATTAATAGGTATCAAATATAATTGTAAAGACTGGTCAATCTTTATTTAGTGATAATTATTGTTGAGACATAATCAATAATAATAGATATACATTGAAGGATTTTAAATAATCTTTGAATTTTTCTAAAGAAAGGATAAAAACACTTGATAAGTTCAATGTATACATCTCTCTTACAAAAAATCGGTAATGATATCAATTTGTTGCTTCTTAATATATTTTCTATTAATGTTCCCTACATATTAAAAATATTTTTTCAAAGAGGCATTATGGATAACATAACATATCCTACATAAAATCAAGTTGGACATAACAATTCTGACCATTATTTACAAAACTTAATCATGACTCATGGCATTATTTTACAATATAAATGGATCTATTATTACTCCACAAGTGTATTGGGCTCTCTTTTGATTTGATATTTATTTAGTGTCAATTGTGGATATACTCTCATTAGGCTCGCATAGAGTTAGAGCTTTGTTTGGTAACATCATATCATATGTAAACATCATAATATTGAATCAAAATATGCAGAGCATTATGTATTTAGGTGTCTCATGTCTTATGAGATCCATGGTATGTTATATTACCTCTTTACAGTAAATCAGGGCTCTCTATGACATCTTATTTGTTATGAATAATAAATATGTGTATCATTATTGATCATAGAGATGACCAAACACAAAATTATCAACCATAATATTTGTCAACATAAGTTTTTATTTCATGGATCAGCTTCAAACTCTTCTTCGATATCAAATTCATATTTTTTGATAGATCCAAATGTGTTATATTTTGTGTTGAAAATCCACTTGCAACCAGTGTATTTATTTTCTATAGGTAGATCAACAAGTTCTCATGTCCCATTTTTTATGATGGCATCATATACACCATCCATGGCCTTCTTCCACTAAGGTTGATATAAAGCCTTTTGAAATGTCTCTAGTTTGATGCTATCAACTACTAAACTCATTGGTGCAAGATTAACTTCCTATCTTCCCTATCTTCTAGTCTAAACTATTGATGAAGTATTTGGATTAGAGTTTAGGTGTGAGTCCCTGATGGTGCTCTCTACCCATTTTGAATGTTAATATTACTATTGATTTCATGAAGAATTATCTTCCATGTTTCCAAGATCAACAAAAAATTATCCTTGCAAGTCACCTTCTTTGTGAGGTGATTCTTCATTTTTATCATCTAACTATGGGAACAGTCTATGAGAGGTGGTATGTTCTGGCTCCTTCTATGATAATGAGTCGAATGATGACTCATCACAAACCACATATCGACTTTCATATATCTTCTTTATCTCAAGATACATGAGATGATATAATTTTGAAGTAGTCCTATACTCTAATAGAAGGCATTAGAGTGTCTTTGGTTTGGTATTCTTCCTCATTTAAATAGGGGCATGTGTATAAGATGTACAACCAAATACTCTAAGATGAGAGATAAAATGTTTATGGCCACTCCATACCTCTTCCAATGTCTTGTCATGTAAGATCTCTATAGGTGACCTATTGAGAAGATATACAGTTGTCTAAACAAATTTTGCCCAAAATTGTAGATACAACATGGTAATGGAAAGCATACAAAGAGCCATCTCCATGACTAAATGATTCTGCCACTCTACTATTCCATTCTGTTGTGGCATATAGGGAGAATTTAGGTGATTTTTGATGTCATCTTGCTTCAAGAATGTTAATAATTCCTTTGATGTGAATTACCCCTTGATCTTAGTGGAGGAGTCAAAGAGGCCTCCTTGATTAGGTGACAATAAGCTAGTAAAAGACCTTAAAATTTGTAAAGGCTTCACTATTCTTATTCAAAAAGAACACCCACGTCTTTTGATATAAATCATCAACAAATAACTGAAAGTAATTGAATCATTGGAAGGAAGAAGGTAGGGGTCTACACAAATTGGTATGTACCACATTGAGATGATCCTTGGCTTGTAATAAACTTAGCTCGAATGGATCCCTATGTTTTTTTATGGCAAGGCATCTAGGGCATACATGTAATAAATGAGATAGCTGAGGAAGTCTTCTAACCATGAACTTAGAACTAAGGTGGTACAAAGAACCAAAATAAAGATGTCTATATTAATAATACCATAATGCTTTAAATTCTAATATAGTGGTAGAGAGAGTAACAACATCAGAGGAAATTGCATCTAGGGCAAATAATCAATCCTTTAAAAAAAGTCTAGTAATGACCTAACCATCTTGTGAAAGGAGACAAGATTTTATGCTACTAGTGATCATGAACTCTACCTTAACCTTATGATTCAAGAGATAAATTATAGACAAGATATTTTTTTCCAATCCATGTATATACAATACCTTAGTGAGAGTACATGTTTGCATCTCGAGAGGAATGATGACTGTGTCAATTCTTTCTGCAACATACTCTCTATCATCTATAATTTGAACTCGATCTCGATTAGGTTAAGTCATCAATGAATTAAATATTTCCTTGCATCCTGTCATATCCTTGTTAGTATCATAGTCTATCAACCAAACATTTCTCATGTGTGACAAGGTTTGGGAGACAAGAACTGTCTTTATATGCACTGGTACATTCTAATTTTTGAGGTAATTCCTCTTCAGATTCATCATCTTGTTGATGTTGTACCGCTACATGTCCATGTTACTTCCATCATTGAGGATATATTTTGTATCTATGTGACTCATATCTATAAGATGTTCTCTCTCGACTGAATGAGGCTTGTGTCAAGGTATTATACTAGCAGCTATCAATATCATGCATACTGGTGCAACAATTATGACACCATCTTTTTGCATTTCCAAATTTTTGCTATTGTTGTGTCTACTTTGGTGGTCCTTTTGACATTTTTGAACCATGTTATTTCAAAATCAAGGCTTCATCCTCAAACTCTTCTTGCATAGACTGGATGGTTTCTTCTTGTTGAAGTAAATTTATGAGTTCTTTAAAAGACAATACTTACTTTGTGATATTTAGTGTCGTGAAAAATGTGTAAAATTGAGAGAGGAGAGATATCAATGTGATCAAAACCAATAACTTGTCCTGATCATTTCTTCAATCATAATTAATTCATCTTGTAGATCTGCTACCTAACATAATAATTCCTCAACTTTATTTCCATCTTTCATACTAAAAATATGAAGTTTGGACTAGAAATGGGTTATCTTCATCAGATTTTTCACCTCTTATATGGTGGATAAAATGTCTCAAGCATCTTTTGATGTTGATGCATCTAAAATATAGGTTAAACCTCATCAGTGACATTGAGTGTGATCAACATTAGGGATTTTTCATTTAACTTGTCATATTTGGTTCACTCATTAACTTTTGCATTTTACAATGTTGAATGTCGCATACAAGCGATATTGCACCTAGTTACAATTTAGATTATTTTTATTTTTATTTTTATTTTTTAGCTTTTAGCTTTGAATATATTATTTAGAATATAAAATTCAATAAATAATATGAATAATGACACTAAAATTTGTTTATAATCACAAGATGACATGAATACTAAATTAGAATCTTGACAAGAAATATAAAAAATAATACAAATTTAAATAAAATGATTATACCTACAGCTCTTAACTTAGGCTGATTTAACTCTAAAAAATGAGATAATAATAGTTTAACTCATATATATATATATATATATATATATATATATATATATGAGATAATCTCTTAAAATGAATACATTTTGGGTTTTGTGTGTTGAGCTTGGAGAGTATGGTAATAATTTTGATTTGTTCCTCATTTATTACATTAGAGAGAATTTAGAATTATAAAATTTTGAATAATGTAGGCATATTCTTGATATTTGTTTTCCATTTGGACTAGAGATAAGTGTAAATTATCTGAAATAGTCTATACACACACACACACGCATCCATGCACGCATGCATGCATGCGCGTGCGCACACATGCATGCATGCGCACGCGCGCACGCGCGCGCGCACACACACACACACACTTTTTGTTATTTGGCATCACTTATTATAATGACATAAATATTAAACTAAATATAATGTGAAAAAAATATAAAAGACTTACAACCTATAAATAAACTAAATGATAAAATACCAGATCATTCTTGATGTGATGAAAGTTGAATACAAATAGGTCTAAAATTATTCAAATCTAACTCTTGATGTCTATATGGAGCATACTTTGAATCATTTATCTATTGGAAAAAAATAATTCTAAATTTTTACTGACTAAAACAATGACCTTTACAATATATTTATACTGCCTATCTAATGTTCTTGAAAGATCTTCACACTGTTATTCTAGAGAATTCAATGTCTATCTTAACTATCATTCGTAAATGGAGGAGGTGATAAGAAAAAAAAATGTAATATTTAAATATACTAGACTATCATTCCCACCTTATTACATTATTTTAAATCTTTGTGAACATTATCAGGTTTGAAGCTATCAATAATTATACTCATGAGTAAAAAATTTACCTCATGTCTTGTCTGACTCCTTGTTTTGACTTCGAATGAAGTATGCAAGTCTCTATTGGTGCCTGGTACCCACTTCGGATGAGAACTCTACTGCTGTTGTGAATAACTACTTGGTAGATGTAAATAACTATATGGTGGATGTTCTAAATCTCCAAGATCAACATATAGTTCCCCTTGCAGATATTCTTCCTAATGAGGAATCTCCTCATCATCTGACTTAGGAATTAATCGATGATAGGTGGTCAGTATTAATTCACCATTTTATATCTCAAAAGATTACTCATCAAAAACCACATATTTGATTTCCTAAACTTTCTTCAACTTGGGATCCTTGAAATCATATGCCTTCAAGGTTCTGCTATACTCCAATAGGATGGAAAGGATTTTTTAGGACTCAAGTTTCTTTCACTTCTGAGATGGTACATACATGTATGCTATGTAAACAAATACTCGTAAATGAGAAATAGAAGGCTTTTTACCACTCAATACCTCTTCAACCATTTTGTCCTTTAAAATTTTTATTGGTACCCTATTAAGAAGATACATAGTTGTCTAAACTACTTATGCCCAATATCATTTCTCTATCTTTTCTGTTGATAACATGCAACGATCCATTTCCATCATGGTACGATTACTTCACTCAACAATGCCATTCTACTAGGATGTGTAGGGAGCAGTCAAATTTTGTTTGATTCCTTACTGGTTCAAGAATGCCAAAAATTTATTTGACATGAAATCCCCCCTCAATTTGAGTGGAGGTGAAGTAGAGGTTACCCAATCTCATTCACAACCTATTGATACAAGACTTGGAAATGATGGAGGGCCTCACTCTTCTTTTTTAGGAAAAATACACACATCTTCTGAGAGTAGTCATCCATGAATAGTTGGAAGTATTTATATCCTAAGAATGAAGCAGGTAATGAGCCATTCAAATCAGTATCAACAACCTCCAAACACTTCTTTGCATGATCCCTATGTTGTTTACCTGCAAGGCATCTAGGGCAAATGGTCAAGGAACTGGATAACTTGGGAAGTCCATGTACCATCCTTTGAGAACTTAGCTAGTATAAAGATCTAGCTAATAAATGTCCATAATGGTAGTGTCAGAGGGTAGTGGATTCTACCATTGAGGCAAATAGAGATACTCTAGAAGACGAAACAACATCTAATGAAAACAACTTATCTTTCAAAAAAGCTTTAGCAAAAACTTTACCTTTTCATGAAATTAGGTAGGTTTTGATGCCATTTTTGATAAGAAATTCTACCTTCACTTGATGATGCAAGAGCTAACTGACTGATAAGAGATTAGGTGTCAATCCGGGAACATGTAGTACCCTTGTAAGTGTACATTTTCATGTTTTGAAAGGAATGGTAACTTGACCTATCCTTGTTGCAACATACTCCTTATCATCAGTGATCCTAACCCAATCTTCATTGGGTTGGTCTATCAACAAATTGAATAGTTTTTTTGTCATTTGTCATGTGCTTAGTGGCACCCGAGTCAATCAACAAGATATTTCTTGTGGGTTGTGAGGTGTGGGAGACTAGTACTACATTCTTGTCTTTATCATTTATTACTTTGTCAGATTAATCATCTTATTGGGTAGTGAGATATCCCTTCTGCTTCCACTGGCAGGGACGTCCTTTCAACTTTCGAGTATTGTTGTGCTCTAATGTGCTTGGCTTGCTAGTAGATCCTTTGTTTTGGATATTGCACCAATAGTTATCTGTGTCATGAGTGTTGGTATGTCAAATGTGACACCACCTCTTTGACTTCGGTGACTGATGATGAGACAATTGTTGTTGTTTCTATTATGTGTTTTTCGGATGTCCCTTGCATGATTTTTGACCTCGTTGTTGCTTCATTTTAAGAGATTTATCTTGAGACTCAACCTGTGCTAAATTGATGGATTTCTCTTGCTACAACAGGGTCATGAGCTCTTCAAATGACACATGTTGTTTAGAGACATTCAATGTCATGATGAACACTCTAAATTGGGAAGGGAGTGCTCACAAGGTGATTGGGACCAAAGTTTGGTCATCTACCATTTCACTGAGAGCTAACAACTATGTTCATAGTTCAGTTACTCAATGTAAGAATTTCTCAAGTATTTCGTCAAACTGCATAGTGAGTGTATGACATTTTGACTACAGATGAAGGATCTTCATCTGATTTTTCACCTCATATATTGTTTCTAATTTTTCCCATGATGTCTTTGCATTGTCAGCGTCACTAATATGTGGTTGCACGTCATCAGTGACACTTAGCATGATCAGCGTTAGGGCTTTAGCATTAGATTGTTCGTACTTTGTGAGTGCATCGGGATCAATGGAAACTCACGTGATCCCTGTCACGATGCCCCACAATCCTTGGAATTGAAGGATCGTACGCATTGTTTTTTCCATTCAGCTTAATTTGGCCCTTTAAGTATTTGGGCGTCCAATAATAGCAATTTTGGAGCAAACATATATTTTTTTTTACTTTACTTTTGTAAAACAGTATTTATTGCTTCAATATAAAAGCTATATGTACCTTGTTCAGGATTTTTGCTCCAATCGTCTTCCACTATCTCGTCTTTGTCAACTCGACTGACTCGCTCGTGTTTCAGCTCTTCGGACTATTTTGACCGCTTTCGTTGATTATGAGTTCAAATTCAGCTGGCTCTTTCACAACAAATCACCGTACGCATTCCAAGTCTCTTCGATTATTTAAAGTACCTTCTTTTCTCTTACAATGGGAGACACCTTCTTTGGAGCATTAGTCATAGGATTTAAAGGATAAGCTACGGAAGTCTTCTTCACAGGCTCGTGATTGCCATCTTAATGGCATCGAAATTCTTCTACAAAACTTAGCACTCAGCACCACGGAACTCTGCTCCGTGACAACATCTCATTGATTGATACAGACTTTGCTTGTCTGCTATCTGCAAGTCGTGGCTCTATAGAATCTTCCAGAGCTTCTACAGTCTCACAAACCAGGCTTCAAGATTTCACTCTTCAGCTTCCCACATTGATTGCACCAAGCTCATAACAACACCAGTTCCCAAGGACTAGACAGCCTTCTAAATAAGTGAGTTCCCTTTCACAGGATAAATGAACACTCTATCTCTCTTTGCTGCAGGTTTCCACGCTTAGTAGGAAATTGCTGCATCCATTTTCCACGCTTGGTCAAGACTTCACTTCCTCTCCTTTTGCTGTAGGCATCGATGCTGCTCTCCATGTCCCAGGCTGGATGCTTCTACTGCGTCTACTTCTAGTGGTCTGCCCGTCTGCCTTTCAAACTCCTGCGTCAAAAACTCCCATGATCTGCTGTCAAGGCTCTGATACCATAGTTGTTGGAAGAAAATAATTCTAAATTTTTTATTGACTAAAACAACGACCTATAAAATATATTTATATTGCCTATCTACTGCTCTCGAAACATCTTCTCACTGTCATTCTAGAGAATTCGGTGTCTATCTTAACTGTCATCCGTAAATGGAGGAGGTGATAAGAAATGAAAATAATGTAATATTTAAATATGCTGCGGTGTCATTATCTAACTTTAATTCTCGTGAGAATCATTGAATATTTGTAGTTTCATCAAAAGAGTTGTATAGTGAATAATAATAGTTGCTATTGTTGATGTTGAATTTATATTTGAGACTGAATCTGCATGTACTAGAAAAAAATATCCAAGTTGTCATATTGATCAAAAGAGTTTCTGGGAGATCGGTTGAAAACTTAAGTTATGAACCTAATGACCAGCATCTCCTAATGCCATTATTCAATCAGAGGATTAGGCATAGGAAATACACAGGTCTTTATAATATTTTGACTCAAATCCTAATACGTATAGAGAGTATATATTTATATGCATAATGAGTAAAAATAGACCATAGCAAATGGTGTAAGCTAGATGTGATTCATGCACAAACAATGAGATAATGTGGAATACAAAGCTTTAATAGAATATGGCCATAGATACTTCTATGATTCCTGTTAAGCATTCATCCTAATGTCTTGGTGTCTCCTTTAGAATGATGACATACACTATGATGTTCTCACAAAATCATGGAGAATAGACTAGTTGCACAAAGCTACATGGTAATAAAAAGTAAGACAATCCACAACCATTATTTCTTTTAAAGACTCTTATATTGGACCCTCTTTCTTTGATACCACTTTTTTAATGGAAAGGACTAATGCATAAATTTATCTCGTACAAATAATGGAAAATTCAAATACACAGAGACAACACACATAATTATAATATAATTGATATATTATATTGCACACTATGAATATTACACCCTCTATTCTCTATTGCATATGCACGTAGGTATAGAGCCAAGTATAAAGGAAATAAATTGTCTATAATTAGGGAGTCAACATCCCAAGAATCATGTGGTTTTTGGACCTATTACAAACCATATAAAAGCTTTATGGATTATTATTTTTCATATTAATATAACTCTAAATAATAATACTCGATTAACTACCCAAATAATAATATATACTACTAACTATTTACCATACAATAAATTAAAAATTACCATGTGAATACTAAGTTCCCAACACAACCATATTTCCTTTCCAATTCCCTACAGACCTATCATATTTTAGAGTGGTGCTACCTTTCACTTGAAAGGAAGATGCAAAACCATCAACAATAAATAGAACAATATATAATTCATATTGTAGCTAGAACCGCACAATCTATAGCAAGTCTCAATAGGGAACTAGAATAGGAAAAAAAATCATAACACATAATAAGTATATATGTTTATTGTCATAAGACATAGAATTCTAAAAGTTCACCTAAGTATATGTTGATGGTCATAATCAATGAATATCATGGAATAATACATCCCAATGAGCTTAATGGTGTAGATCCTATGCAAATAGAAGAACTGTCAAAATTTTAAACTCAAATTAGTATGAAACCTAATTATTTAGATTTAATCTTTAACATTATAATAGAAGTTAAGAATGCTAAGGAATACACATCTGATAAATAACATGATGAACTCTCTAATGAAACTAATTCACCTTTTAGAAGCATAAATTGTATAATAGGTGTTCATACCATTATTTCTACTACTACTAATCATGTGTCCAACTATGGATACACAAGTGATGCCTATGCCTGGTATGGGGGAAACACAAGTTAATTCTCAAATTTATATGGATATCACTATGCAAAATGTTTTTTTCCATTTAAGCTTGATACTTATGTGATACCACCTATAACTAATCAATCGCATGTGCTTACTAATCAATATCTTATACAAACTCTTCTTTATCTTCACGCCAAGGTTTCCCAAATAGAAAAAAAAATCTTACTGTTCTAGGTCACTCAAAAAAATTTCAAGCATTATTACACAATGCTTTGGCCCTTTAGATTTTCACTTATCCTTTGCCTATAGGATCTTTTAATTCATTTTGTTTATACACTTAATTGAAGTAAATGAATCCTTTTTCATTAATGAAGAGAGGGCCTTGACATCTTTTATGGAGGATAAAAATGATTATTGCATTTGAACTAAGTCTAGAAAAATGAAAATGGTAATTACAAGAGAGGATATAGGTATTACATTCTCTAATTTTTAATACGAAGAGATTAAAACCCCTACAATCAAATATTTGATTATCAAGGCCTCTTTTATTATAAAATATTTTAATGATAATAATGATATTTAGCTTAGGAAGAACATGAGAAACATCATGCTATAACCCAAGTAGTCTTTGGAGAGAAGAAATATATTTGAAATGGTAAAATTTATTAGTAACACAGGTTTGTATAAATTGATTGGGAAATTCCTGCTTCATGAAGATCATATTACCCTTCAATCCAATATGATAAATTCCAACACTGAGTATACTTTCCATGCTCACAACCTTCTAAATGGCTAAGGTTATCTTACATAGTTATGAGGATTTTGTAATGGATTTTGATGGTTATATTTATGTAGATACTCACATTGAGGTTCTATATTACTATTTAGAATTGCCAAATGACTTGGGAGGCTACCTAAACTACAGATGGACTTAATGTTTGATTTTTTTTACTAGGATATAAATGATTTAGTTTTGTTAGACTAAGTATTGTAATGTAATAAAATATTATATAAAACTCTGGTGGTAGGGCCCTAGGTAATTTTACCATACACCCTCAAACTTATCTCAAAACACTATTATAAGAAACTTGAATTTATTATATATGGTTTTAACTAGTTATGTCCGTGTACTCTAGTATTTATTTATATATTATTGATATCTCAGGGTTTAATGGTTTATTTACTTATCACTTTATCTCAATTCAACTATATTTTAAGTTTCTTGAAATTAGGGTTATATCTCACTAGATATTCACATGCACTACTATCCTTGAACCACTTAATCCCTCATGTATGACAATCTTTCCTTATTACATGGATTGAATTATCAACAGATGATGGTTTAATCTAGAATATTCATTGTTGCAACATCTCTTCAATTTATTGTGATGCATAATTGGTTATCAATTTCTTGTTTTATTAGCATGATAACATGCCCCTTCATTTATGGTACTATTGATCCTTGTGTAAAATGTACACCTAATATTTAGTTTTTTTTTAGGGTATGTTGATGCATTATCCTAGATGCACTAATGTTAAGTTAACTTACTGAATTTGCCTTTCCACTAAATGTAATTAGTGTGTGCACATGTCTAAAGAACTATACATTTTATACCACTCACCTCACATGTGCTACAGGCCTTTATGGAATCCCCCTTTAGTGGAGTCCACCTTTAGTGTAACTAATAGGGAAAATGGAGATTATTCTTGCACAAGATAATTATATGCCTAATCTCCCTTTGTACATGTATTATGTATTTTTTTCTATATTCAGAATCTCATATTTTCCTCTCATGTTGTCTAATGTATTTTACTATGGTGATGATCTGTGGATGTGATCTTGGGTGAATGAGATTTTTCATCAATCGAATATGGTATCAGATCTAGAACATGTAGTGCACCAAGGAATAACAAGGAACACGGCTTAAAGAATAAGGATTTGTGCCACACCCCCCGCTCCCCATATTGTTGGATTTGGTTCTTCCATGCTTTGTTGCATGGGATATATTCTAGTGGAGGGCTTGGTAGATATTCATAGGGTATTATTTCTCTCATTCAACCCATTAGCTATAAATATCACCATGACATTGGTATTGATGAATACATTTCAGATTTTGTAGGGTCATTTGATGAAAGAGTTCTAGTTTTTGTTCACTCTACTCTATGTGAATATATTAAACAACATCTGAGATCACCAACATCTTCACACCTTGACATTATAGTTGTCAGACATACTCAACCTAGTATACAATCAGATAATTATTTGTAGTCTCTTGTTATGTCTATTGAATCTACCTTCAAGGTAAGTTCACAAAGTTAGGGGACAGAAAAGGGGCCTACTTGTGGGCGTGTCTTGTTTTTTTGAAAAAAAAGAAACATCAACTTCTATAGCTTATTTGAGATGGTTACAATCAAAATTTGAAGATGATATAAAAACATGAATTTTGTAATTTTTAATTTAGTTTCTAAAATATAATTTTTTTAAATGGTCAAGCCTAAGTAAGTTAAACATAAAAAATCAAAAGAGGAATTCCTTCTTTTAGAAAAACATAGAGAATAACAGGTCATGTTGCTTCTAATTTATTTAAGATCATCTAGTTTTTTTTACCTATATTTTACATTTTTAAAAAGTAATATATATATATATATATATATATATATATATATATATATATATATACATATGTATATATATATATATATATACATATGTATATATATATATATATATACATATGTATATATATGTATATATATGTATATATATATATATATATATATATATGTATATATATATATATATATATATATATATATATATATATATGTATATATATATATATGTATATATGTATATATATGTATATATATATGTATATATATATATATATGTATATATATATATATATATATATATATATATATATATATATATATATATATTACTTTTTAAAAATGTAAAATATAGGTAAAAAAAACTAGATGATCTTAAATAAATTAGAAGCAACATGACCTGTTATTCTCTATGTTTTTCTAATGTATATATATATATATATAAATTACAAGTAACTAGATTCTAAAAATTAAAAAAAAAATTATAGCTGGCCATGTAAGCCACCCAAATTATCAAAAAAAAAAGATATTTTTTAATGTGTATAGAATTGGACCTAATTTGTGACTAGATATACATACATACATACCTGTGTGTGTGTGTTTGTGTGTGTGTGTGTGTGTGTGTGTGTGTGTGTGTGTGTGTGTGTGTGTGTGTGTGTAAAAACACACACACACATTAAATTTGGATCAATAAAAATAAATATAAACATATATGTACATGTATAGTTGTGTCATATAGAGGCCTAAAAAAGACATGTTAGAAATCAACATAGATGTAAACCTTAAAATTGTAAAAAATAGATATTTATAAAGAGGAGAGTGTGATACACATCATAATATTAATTTTAGGAAATGTATCAATGAAATTCATAATGTTTATGATGGAAAGAGTTGGATTTTGTTATTTTTTTGTAAAAGAACTTATTTGACTATGTATTTGTAGGTTTAAGCCTCAGGCTTGGGAATCTAAGCCATTTTAGAGCCATGAGGAATTTGTTTTAAATAATACCCAAAAAGCATGTGTGCACTATAGTTTCTATATGAAATAATGTAATGATCTTGATATTCAATATATGCAAAAATACCCTTAAGGTAGGGAAACACCATCTAATACTCCTTTAGAAAGGAATAACTCCACAATGTCTCTTCGAGGGGACAACCTCCAATATCCTCTTACAATAGAATACTCAATGCTTACTTGATATCTTTACCATGATATTCATCCCCTATATATATACATCTATCTAACCCATGGATGGGTAACCTCCTAATCCAATGTAGGCCGACCATTACCCAATGTACTACTTCCACAAGTTACTCTATTATCATAATATATTGTACCCATATAACTAACTAAGGGGATGTGTGCCACATGTTGGTACCTCCATCAACCCATATACATCACTATATCATATCCCTAGGTACATACCATTCCTTCCCTCCTTAACATGTTTCGTCCCCGAAACATAGGAAGAAACCAAATAATGATTGTGCTTCAAATCATTGCACACTTGTCTCCAATCTCGATCATCTAGCCATCCATATGTGATCTTGGCAGGTGATAGCTCTCCAAGCTTTTTTCCAAATTTTATTGTGCTCCTTTGATTTCATTCATTATCACAATTATAATGCTTTGGTGTCCAAGCATAATTATTCCTCTTTTTATTCCATGTACCATATTTCACTGCGCTGATCAAATTCCAACCATGACCATAGTAGGTATTCTTCCATGCACAGTCATAGTGTTTTCCCCATTCATTCCATGTGCCATAGTATTTTTTTTTGGATTCCATGCATATCCATAATGATTGGAAATTGTATTCCCTGTATAGACAAAATGATTGTTATTATGACACTTTCTTACCTGGTTCCAAGATTATTTCCTCTCATGATAATGTGGGTGTCTATATACCTCAACCTTTTCCAGTACTTGGAATTTACCCACCTTTTTTTCTACCTCTTCCACCTTTTACTTCTTTGTGTCTTGAGTACATGAAGTTCTCATTTGTAGTGTGTCTTTATCTATATCATCTGAATCTTTATCATGATCTTCATCACCTATTTTAATCTCATCCTCATGATCTACCTGGATTTTTATTGGTGCCTTTTTCACTATGATATCTTGTAAAGTGATCTTCTTTTTCTTATACCAAAACTTCATGAACTTTTTCTAAACATTAATATTCATTGTTCCCAAAGTCTCTAACCATGGATATCTAAGAACTATATCCATATCATCCATATCCAAAGCATAAAAATCTGAATGCAAAATATATTTTTCCATAATGAGCTTTACACCTTCAAAAATTAAAATATTCTTACCATTTACTTGAACCTCTTTGATATTATTTGTTTGAACATGTAGGTGCTTGGCTACATTTATGTTAATGAAGTTATACTTGCTGGTAGGGTTTATGGACACAACTACCTTCTTCTTTTGAATGTATCCATGAAATTGAAAAATTGACTCAGATTTATTTAGAGACAAATTATTTGAACCCTTATTATTATTATTATTATTATTATTATTATTATTATTATTATTATTATTATTATTATTATTATTATTATTATTATTATTATTATTATTCTTCTATTGCTTCTTCTACTTCTTCTTCTTGTTCTTATGATGATTCTTCTATTTCTTATTCTTCTTTTTCTACTACTTCTTCTTCTTCTATAGATTCTTATTTTTATGTTTCTTATTTTATAGCCCATCGATCTAAAAAAATCTATTCCATTTCTTTCCATGAAGAAAACCTTTTTGTACAGCTCAACTAATCAAACCAATTTAGTGCAGGCCCTGACAAAAAAGGAGTTAATCATCTTTGCCCAAAAGTTTTTCTGAAATTATTCTCCAAAAGGAGCCACCATTCTT
>JARHVA010000117.1:2617500-2622500 GCA_037957365.1 Torreya grandis | reverse complement strand
ATACCACTTTGGCTTGATTTCAATGTGAATTTGGGTGATTACACATATATATACCTAAAATCATCTCCATTTTTCCTTCACATAATTAGATATGGTGTTTTTGTGTATATTTTATGACATAAGGGTGTTAATAATAATTAAAATCAACATAAAGTGGTGTTTTGGTGTGTTCAGGGCATCAACACAACCTATGTTACCCCAATACACCATATTGTACTGAATTAAAAGTGAACTAGGGTGATAATGTATACATGTACCATTAATTGCTCACATTTTCATGGTTACCAATGGATATGGTGTTGTTGTGTAAATTTTTGAATATAATGGAGCTAAACGTAAGTAAAATTATCATAAATTATTGGTTGGATGTGAAAGGTTCACAATACAACATATGTTGTGACAATCACACAATTTTTTTCTATATTATATAAATATGTGGTGATAATATATAAATGTTTCCAATTTTTGTTGCATTTAACTTGGTCACAATTAGATATGGTTTTTTGTCCCTTTTAGAATGTAAGGGACCTAATTTCAATTAAATTTGGCATAAATTGGTGGTTAGGTGTGCATGGACCACAAATGTGACCTATGTTTCTCCATGCATACCACTTTGGAATGAATTAAATTTCAATTGTAGTGACCACACATAAATATGGCCCAAATTTTCTTAATTTACCCTGGTCCTAAATGATTATGGTGTTATTGTGTCACTTTTTGGCCTATAAGGGACTTAATCATAATTCAAATTAATTTAAAGGAGTGGTTGGGTGTACGTTATTTTTTAAAATTTAATTTTGACAAAAAGAGAACTCTTAAAAATGTTAACAAGTAATCTAAAAGGCCCCAAATCACAACAAATGACTATATGTTTACCCAAAATAGACATTAATTGAAACATTCATGCCTTAAAATCATTATGCTCATACTGAACTATGGAAAAATGACTAAGTACTATGTAGATTAGATTTTGAAAAATTATCTTCCAAATCATAATTACTTTAACTATGAGACCAATTCTAGAAGACAAAGAGTGACCCTAATTTCTTATATTTACTAAAATAAATTCAAACTAAATTTACTTAACATTTATTTTATTAAATCACCACACTTAGCATTTTAGTCACATTCCTTTTTGCATTCTAAGGGTTTATACTTGAATCTATTATGAATTCATACATGTTATAGAGCATACACATTATAGTGCATACACACTTTTGTTATGTGTAATTAAAATAACATGTATAGTTATAAAGCATTAATACTAACATAATTTTAGGAACATGTTCATGTATTTACATGTTTAAAATGCATACACATTCGTAGGATTAATGTTTACCATGCCTAGAAAACATAAAGCATACTCAGTTTTGATATTTCATGAAAATGCCCATGGAATTGTTGCCCAACTCCATGCACTTACCATACATGTAGGCATTACCATCCACCATTCAAATTTATCTAGAATGGATTTCAAATCTCTTGTGGTGGTTTTTTTAGTGTAATTTTCAAGGATTATACCAGCGTGGTTCCTCTAGTACATGTTTATCATCCACACACTACTCAATTGTTATAGGACTCTCATGAATTTTTTTGACATATTCTATATATTGACATCATTTTGAAGTGACTTGTGTCATCTATTGTTTAAAGTGTCATGGGGGGTTTGTTAACTCAACCTTATCTACCTTCATGTGTCTAATCTATTTTGGGCACCTTTTCATTATTTCAATTACTTTTATATTTAGGCAATTCATTTTTTAATTTACAATCTATATATACAATCAAAACAATATTATTTCCATAGTCCATGTATTAAGTATGTATGGATTTTTGGATAAAACTATGTCATAAAAATTTTAATCAATGTTTCAGTTCACACTCTATGAACCATCATCATGATGAGAGAAAATATTTCAGTTCACACTCCTGAACCATCATCAGGACGAGAGAATGAAAAAGATATGAGTTGAGACTTAAATATCCTTATATAGATATAAAAATATATCCTGATGATCTCAGCGAGTCAATTTTGATGGTAAAGTCAGGTGTGGTTGAGAAATTTTGAATAAGATTAAAAATCAATAAATTTATTATTAAAATCCAAAAATATTAAGTGAACCGAAACATTGATTAAAATTTTTATGACACAATTTTGTCTAAAAATCCATACATACTTTATATCTACAATATTTATTATCATAATAAATCTTTTCTTTAGATATATCTCTTGAATATTGCCACATATTTCATAAACAATGTTAGGCATGTAGTTATTCTAATGCTTTTCATATAATTAGTTGAGTGTTGTAAATGAAAATAATTGTCATATTAATTATTATTATTTTTTTAAATTTGATATATTACCTTTATTATGTCAATAATAAGATTAAAATATGTCCATCTTAATTCTAAAGGAATTATATGTTGCATAGATTTAAAAAAATCAAATGTAAAGTTTTTAAATTGTACATCTAAATTAAGGCTTAAAACATATGAATTGCCTTAAAAGTTTCTATTTTAATTGTATTTTTTTAGTTATGTGATGTGTCTATCAATGGTAAATTTATACTTCATGGAGTAATCCTATACATTTTGTGTGAAAATGTTTAACATTTTTTAATTCACCAAATTGACTTACTATCTAGTTAATATCCATAGAGTACCTTATTCTATATGAAACCACGTCTTTATCCCACTAAATTTTATATTTTATCTATAAATTTATGTGTAGTTCTCTTGGCTAGTGATGTCATTCCATACAGAAACAAATACATTCTTAAATATATGCATTACATCTAAAATATTTCCTACTAATAAATTATAGTAACATAGGATATTGTTGAATATATATAGTTTCTTCATTTCTACTAGTGTTTCAACCTTTTCCATAATTTATGATAGCCATTATTAATATTTACACAAAAATTAAATAATTAAAAAAAATCTTATGCATGCTTCTGTGAAGGCTTTGTAGTAATCCCTACATGACATAATTTTTGAAGGTTCTTTAATATTAGGTTTTCCATTAAACTTTTTTTGCTTTTAACATAGTATTAAATATTGATTGTAAATAAATATTCAATAGTCTTCATCTATAAGGATTTTGAGATATTTGGATGACATTCCACATATTTTATCAATACACCTTGGACATACATATATTCCTTATGTTAAAATACCTGCATATAAAAATAAGTTATATACTCAACATATAATGTGAAAAAACACAAATATATAAAGGAATGTTACTTATTGGGAACCAATAATGATAATATTAATTTTACCTTATGAATAAACCATTTAGTAATATTATAATTTATCATCACTACTAGCCATATGGAGTAGCTAGTTGACATATTGGAAAATAGGTTAACATCAACCATTGCCAAACCAAACTATACACTGTGTGACATGTATGTGAATTTTTTATGTTAATTTTGATAAATGTGACTCATTGCATTTAAATCTTAATGAACATGTGAAAATCCATAGAAAATTATATTCTTTTAATTCCATGACATTTACTCTACAAGTGGCTTAAAATGGAAAAGATGCTTGAGTCTAAGGATAATTAGAAAATGTCACAATATCATATTTGGAATGATATCACCTCTAATTCCTTATTCTTCTATTGCTTCTTCTACTTCTTCTTCTTGTTCTTATGATGATTCTTCTATTTCTTATTCTTCTTTTTCTACTACTTCTTCTTCTTCTATAGATTCTTATTTTTATGTTTCTTATTTTATAGCCCATCGATCTAAAAAAATCTATTCCATTTCTTTCCATGAAGAAAACCTTTTTGTACAGCTCAACTAATCAAACCAATTTAGTGCAGGCCCTGACAAAAAAGGAGTTAATCATCTTTGCCCAAAAGTTTTTCTGAAATTATTCTCCAAAAGGAGCCACCATTCTTTAACATCAATATCATCTTCCCCTAAAAATATTTACAACTCCATGATCCACAAAAAAAATTAAGGTTCATGAAACCCTAAAATGTCAAAATTGATCCATAAAATCACAAAAAATCACTCCACACAACTCAAAAAATTCTTTAATTTTGGTTGTACTTAACGTAAATCTAATTACATCTCCAGTAAAAATTTTGAATCAAAATTCCCTATATTTTGAAAGATATAGTGAAATTATTATAAACCCTAAAATATCAATAACTCCCTCAAAACGAATCAACAAATTCTAAAAATTTTACTACATTTCCAATATATTTTCTTACATCTTCAATAAAAATTTCAAATAAAAATTCCTTATATTTCAGAAGATATAGTGAAATTAGTGTTTATTTCCACACAAATTACCCAAATCGAAGCTCTGATACCACTTGTAATGATCTTGATATTCAATATATGCAAAAATACCCTTAAGGTAGGGAAACACCATCTAATACTCCTTTATGAAGGAATAACTCCACAATGTCTCTTTGAGGGGATAACCTCCAATATCCTCTTACAATAGAATACTCAATGCTTACTTGATATCTTTACCATGATATTCATCCCCTATATATATACATCTATCTAACCCATGGATGGGTAACCTCCTAATCCGATGTAGGCTGACCATTACCCAATGTACTACTTCCACAAGTTACTATATTATCATAATATATTGTACCCATATAACTAACTAAGGGGATGTGTGCCATCAACCCATATACATCACTATATCATATCCCTAGGTACATAGCAAATAACATGTGCACGTTCTTCATAGTTACAAGTATAAAGCCTTGGAATTGTAAAATGAGAGAAATTAAAAGGTATAGGTTGTTTTACTAAATTAAATTTTAAGTATAAATAAATATATTACTTATACTTTATTTTTATTTTTATAACTATATGAAATTATGATCACTCTACATCTTCTGAAATTTGTCTCACAACTGCATGACTTATGATTTGGGAGATATTATTTCAAAATCAATCTAGTTAGTACTAAGTCATTTTCAAGGATTTACTACTGAATGAAGAGATTTTAGAGTG
>JARHVA010000117.1:2535000-2610000 GCA_037957365.1 Torreya grandis | reverse complement strand
ACACTTTTGTTATGTGTAATTAAAATAACATGTATAGTTATAAAGCATTAATACTAACATAATTTTAGGAACATGTTCATGTATTTACATGTTTAAAATGCATACACATTCGTAGGATTAATGTTTACCATGCCTAGAAAACATAAAGCATACTCAGTTTTGATATTTCATGAAAATGCCCATGGAATTGTTGCCCAACTCCATGCACTTACCATACATGTAGGCATTACCATCCACCATTCAAATTTATCTAGAATGGATTTCAAATCTCTTGTGGTGGTTTTTTTAGTGTAATTTTCAAGGATTATACCAGCGTGGTTCCTCTAGTACATGTTTATCATCCACACACTACTCAATTGTTATAGGACTCTCATGAATTTTTTTGACATATTCTATATATTGACATCATTTTGAAGTGACTTGTGTCATCTATTGTTTAAAGTGTCATGGGGGGTTTGTTAACTCAACCTTATCTACCTTCATGTGTCTAATCTATTTTGGGCACCTTTTCATTATTTCAATTACTTTTATATTTAGGCAATTCATTTTTTAATTTACAATCTATATATACAATCAAAACAATATTATTTCCATAGTCCATGTATTAAGTATGTATGGATTTTTGGATAAAACTATGTCATAAAAATTTTAATCAATGTTTCAGTTCACACTCTATGAACCATCATCATGATGAGAGAAAATATTTCAGTTCACACTCCTGAACCATCATCAGGACGAGAGAATGAAAAAGATATGAGTTGAGACTTAAATATCCTTATATAGATATAAAAATATATCCTGATGATCTCAGCGAGTCAATTTTGATGGTAAAGTCAGGTGTGGTTGAGAAATTTTGAATAAGATTAAAAATCAATAAATTTATTATTAAAATCCAAAAATATTAAGTGAACCGAAACATTGATTAAAATTTTTATGACACAATTTTGTCTAAAAATCCATACATACTTTATATCTACAATATTTATTATCATAATAAATCTTTTCTTTAGATATATCTCTTGAATATTGCCACATATTTCATAAACAATGTTAGGCATGTAGTTATTCTAATGCTTTTCATATAATTAGTTGAGTGTTGTAAATGAAAATAATTGTCATATTAATTATTATTATTTTTTTAAATTTGATATATTACCTTTATTATGTCAATAATAAGATTAAAATATGTCCATCTTAATTCTAAAGGAATTATATGTTGCATAGATTTAAAAAAATCAAATGTAAAGTTTTTAAATTGTACATCTAAATTAAGGCTTAAAACATATGAATTGCCTTAAAAGTTTCTATTTTAATTGTATTTTTTTAGTTATGTGATGTGTCTATCAATGGTAAATTTATACTTCATGGAGTAATCCTATACATTTTGTGTGAAAATGTTTAACATTTTTTAATTCACCAAATTGACTTACTATCTAGTTAATATCCATAGAGTACCTTATTCTATATGAAACCACTTCTTTATCCCACTAAATTTTATATTTTATCTATAAATTTATGTGTAGTTCTCTTGGCTAGTGATGTCATTCCATACAGAAACAAATACATTCTTAAATATATGCATTACATCTAAAATATTTCCTACTAATAAATTATAGTAACATAGGATATTGTTGAATATATATAGTTTCTTCATTTCTACTAGTGTTTCAACCTTTTCCATAATTTATGATAGCCATTATTAATATTTACACAAAAATTAAATAATTAAAAAAAATCTTATGCATGCTTCTGTGAAGGCTTTGTAGTAATCCCTACATGACATAATTTTTGAAGGTTCTTTAATATTAGGTTTTCCATTAAACTTTTTTTGCTTTTAACATAGTATTAAATATTGATTGTAAATAAATATTCAATAGTCTTCATCTATAAGGATTTTGAGATATTTGGATGACATTCCACATATTTTATCAATACACCTTGGACATACATATATTCCTTATGTTAAAATACCTGCATATAAAAATAAGTTATATACTCAACATATAATGTGAAAAAACACAAATATATAAAGGAATGTTACTTATTGGGAACCAATAATGATAATATTAATTTTACCTTATGAATAAACCATTTAGTAATATTATAATTTATCATCACTACTAGCCATATGGAGTAGCTAGTTGACATATTGGAAAATAGGTTAACATCAACCATTGCCAAACCAAACTATACACTGTGTGACATGTATGTGAATTTTTTATGTTAATTTTGATAAATGTGACTCATTGCATTTAAATCTTAATGAACATGTGAAAATCCATAGAAAATTATATTCTTTTAATTCCATGACATTTACTCTACAAGTGGCTTAAAATGGAAAAGATGCTTGAGTCTAAGGATAATTAGAAAATGTCACAATATCATATTTGGAATGATATCACCTATAATTCCTTATATATATTGTGTCTCCATACATTTGGGACAACTCATATCAAGTTCATAAACTTTACTATATATAATGTAATTGTTTGTGCACGCATCTTCATTAGCATAAAAAACACCTAAATGTAAAGATATTTGTGATGTAAAAAAAAGAGCTAAACTTACAGAGGAAATAAATTTTGATCTAAAGCTCCATTTGAGATCATCTTAATGCCATAATAAATTTTTCAAAAATTTAAATGAATCCACACCCCATACTTCTAGTTATGGGACACTTTGATATTTTTGGAGGTCATACATGACTATTTGAGGGTCTAAAATTATAGTTTAATATTATTTTAGAGTTTATTCTAAATTTAAAAATTATTTATTTTTATAACCAGACTTGAAATTAAGTTTAAAATCATATGATAGGTAAATTATAGTGTTTAGTTTATTTTCATAGATTTTTAGAACTATGTGTGGTTGCATGCAAAACTTAGAAAAATATTAGCTACTAAAAATAACATGTCAAGTTTTATTTATTTTTTGAGTTCTACATTTTACATGTCAACTCCAATTCTAAGTTGAGTCATATTTATGCATGGTTTTTCATTATTTGAATCACTCAATACAAATCAATACCCATTATTATTCAAAATATTGACCCATTGGAATCTTATTCATCTTCTTAGGATTCAAGTTCATTATTTGGTATTAGAGCATGTTTGAATCTTGGACATATAATAGATGGTGAGAGGATGAGGAAGAATCATTTGGATGAACTATTTTATGGAAGCTATTTATAGGAAAATAGAATAATTAATTGAGATCATTGTGAGTCAAAGACAAAGGAGAGTAGAAGATGATGTAGAAGATGACACATATCATTAAGAACAAATTATGAAAGAATAACAAGAATAGTTTTCATAAATGGAAGAGAGGATAGATAGTGATTTATAAGGAAGGAATGAAGTAATCAATGTTGACATTTTAGATTATGGTGGAAGTTTAAAACCATAAGAGTTGATAGACTCGATCAACATGGAAAAAAAATCATGGAAAACTATGAGAGAATACAAAAAGGTAAAGCTAGCATGCATAAAATTGAAGGGCAATGCAATGATTTAGTGGGATCACTAGTAGAAATAAAGATAGAGAAAAGGTAAAGAGAAGATCAACTGATGGATAAAAATGGAGAAGAAGGTGAGGTAAAATTTTTTTCCTATGGATTATGCACAAATCCTATACAAAATATTTCAAAATTAGATTCAAAAGGATCAAAGTATATAGGAGTATACAAATGAGTTTTAGAAGCTTTATATATGAGTAGATCATAATGAAAAAGAACAAATCATCGCAAGGTATGTAAATGGTTTGAATTTTTCTATTTTAAAAAAAATCAGTATGGATAGAATAGTTTTCATGGAGGAATATCAATAATTAGCTTTGAAGGTAGAAGAAAAAATAGATAAAATTTTAGAAGAACATCTATTCCAGTCCAAGAAGAGGACAATCCCTTCTAATAAGGGGATAAGGTGGATTTAATACAAATATAGGTTGATTTAGTACCACTAAATGAGATTCATTACATGGTGTATAAAGACAAGAAGAAAATAGACATTACTTTCAATACCAGAAAAGAGAAAGAGGATTTTAGAGAGGACAAATATATGGTGGTGGTAGAGGAAGATTTATAAATAAACGTAGGTCTTATGTTTTTTCTAGATGTGGAGAAGAATGTCATAGATCATTTCAGTGTCCACAGTACTAAGATAAATAAAGTAGGGAAGAGAATCCCCTAAGAGTGAGTTTAGTTGATGTTGAAGCAAAAGAGAAAAATTTATAAGTTATAGCAATAAATATTAGATAAAATTTCATGATGAGAAGCATAATGATTATTTGAAGGAAAGAACAAGTTCAAAATAAATAAGGTCATCATGCATGTACCTTAAGAGGTAAGATATACAAAGTAATTATAGGTGGTGGTTGTTGTGAAAATATAGTTTCTAAGGACATGATTGAGAAACTAGATTTATAGTGTGAAATACATCCTAATCCTTATCAAATTTAAGGATTTAAGAAAGGGAATACAATTACAGTAGATAAAATGTGCTTAAATAAATTTTCTATAGGTAAAAATTACAAAGATGAAATATGGTGTGATGTTATACTGATGGATGTATGTCATGTTTTATTGGGAAGGCCATGGTAACTTGATAGAAAAATATTTTTTAATGGAGTAAATAACATATATAGTCTATGGAAAGGTGGTATGAAGGTAGTTTCATTATCTCTTAAAGAAGAAGGGTAGGCTGAAAACATGCTGACTGAAAAAGAATTTATCAAAGACATGAAGATAATAGGTTGTTTCTATGTATTAGCAGTGAAGTAAGAAGACACAATAGTGTTACAAATATCATCAAAAGCAAAAATAGTGTTGAAATTATATACATATGTTATACCTAATGAGTTACCAAATGGTTTACTACTAGAGAAATATATTTAACATCATATTGATTTGGTTCCAAGATCAACTCTACCCAATCAAGCAACTTATAGGATTTGCCAAATAAAACATACAAAATTAATTAAGCAGGTTACTGAATTAGTGAGGAAGGGTGTAGTAAAGGAGAGATGAGTCTATGTACAACACCAACATTGTTCACTCTAAAGAAAGATGGAGGGTGGAGGATCTATGTGGATAGTATAACAATCAATAAAGTTACAATCAAGTATATATTTTCTATACCTCATTTATATGATATGATGGATGTTCATGTAGGAGAAAAATATTTTACGAATATTGATCTATGTAGTGGATACTATCAGATTTGGATTCAGAAAAGAGATGAATGGAAAACAACATTCAAAATTAAAGATGGTTTAAATGAGTGGATGGTGATACTATTCAGATTATCTAATGCACCTAGTACATTTATGAGGGTGATGAACATAGTTCTATGAGAATACATTGGTAAGTTTGTGATGGTTTATTTTGATGGTATTTTGATATTCATTAAGACTAAAAATGAGCACTTACAAAATTTGAGAATGGTATCAGAATTGTTAAGAAAAGAGAAGCCCTATGTAAATTTAAAGAAGTGCAAGTTTATGCAGAATAATTTATTATTTTTAAGACTTGTAGTTTGAGTAGATGGTGTAAGAATAAATGAAGAAAAAATAAATACAATTTTTGAGTGGCCTATCCCAAAGAGTATCACAGAGGTAAGTTTTTTCCATGGTTTATAATTTTTTTTGTATAAATTTTAATATGAATTTTAGTAGTCTTGTTGTGCCAATAAAAAATCATATGAGAGGGAAATAATTTTTATAGACAAGGGAAACAACATAAAACTTTAATTTTTAAAATAAAAAATTATAGAAAGACTTATTTTACCATTACTAAATTTTAGCAAAGTGTCTGAGGTTGATTATGATGCTTCATTTATGGGAATTGGTGATGTGTTGAGTTAATAATGGAATATTATAACATATTTTAGTGAAAAATTGAATGAAGTAAGAATAAATTATTCTACATATGATTTTGACATTTATGTCCTTGTACAAACATTAAGACATTGGAGGCTTTACCTGGTGTATAAGGAGTTTATCCTATTTACTAATAATGAGACTTTGAAGTATGTCAACACTCAAAAGAATTTATTTAGTAACCATTTAAAGTGGGTGTTTTTATTGTAGGGTTATACTTTTATGTTGAATCATAAATTAACAAAAAAGAACTAGGTAGCTAATGCTTTGAGCAGGACAATGGGGTTGATAAGTACTAGGCTGAGTGAAGTAGTTGGACTATAATTTATTAAGGAATTATATGATAGTCATCTAGATTTTGGTAAGATAGTTGAGCAATCCATGAATCCATTAACGGGTGATATAAGTAATGTTTATGATGAGTGTCTTATGCAGGATGGTTGTCTTTTCAAAAAAAATATATATGTATTCCAATTGGGTTCTTAAGAGAAAATATTATAAGAGATTTGCACAATGGTGGTTTGGTTGAACATTTTGGTAATACAAAGATAATAGTTTTGGTGGAGGAGAAGTATTATTAGCCTATGATGAAAATAGATGTGACAAGATATGTTACATGGTGCAGTGTATGTTAGGTGGAAAAAGTAAATGCATAAAATATAGGGTTGTACAAGCCATTATAAGTTTCAAGAGAACCATAGACAAATTTGAGTATGGAGTTTATGTTGGGATTATCAAATGCACATAGAGATAATGATTCAATATTTGTTGTTGTGAATATGTTTTCTAAGATAGTTTATTTTATTATATGTAATAGAACCAATGATGCCACTAGAATTGAAAAATGAGTTAGCGATGACAAAAAAACATTTAAAGAACATATACAATAGTTACAAGAAGTAAGAATAAAATTGTAGGAATGTAACAAGAAGTATAAAGCAACAACAAATGTTAGAAGAAAATCAAAACTATTTGAAGAAGAATAATGATGTTTTACTTGAGGAAAGAGAGATTTTTGAAAGGCACATATAACAAGTTGAAGTAAAAGAAAATTAGACCATACAGAATTGTGAAGAAAATCAATGACAATATTTATGAGGTGAATTTACCACAAAATTTTGATATCTCTTCTATATATAATGTTGCATAGTTATATAATTCTAGAAAAGATAGTGAAGGTGAAGATATGAAGAAGTAAAATGGAAGAAACAGGGGCCAAAGAAGAAGAAAGAAAAGATAATGCAGGTTCTGGATAAGAGAATAGTAAACACAAAGAAAGTTATGACCTGTATTTAGTACAATGGAAAGGATTAAAGCAAGAAGATAACACTTCGATTACATAATTAGAGATGAAGAAGATTGATAAGAATAAATGGTAGTAGTACAATCAAAGCAACTCATAGGAATTAAGTTACTTTCAACTACATGAGACTAATGTAGAAAAAGAGGCCGAACTTGTAGAGGCCATAACTTTTGACTCATAACTTCATTTGAGTCCATCTCTATGCAAAAAACAACCATATTTAAAATTTAAATGCAACCATAACCCACCCTTCCAATTATGAGATATTTTTGATATTTTTTGAAGGCCATACGTGACCATTTGAGGGTCTGAAATTATGGTTTAATATTATTTTTGAGTTTTTTTAAATTTATAAATTCTTTATTTTTATAAACAGACCTGATCCTCAGTTGAAATTCATCAAATGTGTTAATTTTGGTGTTTAGTTTATTTTTGGAGATTTTTAGAGCTATGTACATTTGCATGCAAAACTCACTAAAAATAACCGTTGCTAAAACATAGTAGGTCAAGTTTTATTTATTTTTAGAGTTCCAAATTTTACATATCAACTCCAATTATGAGTTGAGACATATTTATAAATATTTAAAGTATTCAATACAAATCAATACCGATTATTGTTCATAATCTTAGCCTATTGAATTTCTATTTACCTTATTAATATTCGAGTTCATTAATTTGTTGCACCCCATGATATGAGGGGGAAGTGTGTTCTTTTCAAAGAACAAACTAATTTCTAGTAGGTTGCATTTAAAAACACATAGAAGAGGAGGTATATATAATATAAGACAAATTGAATATACATGAATCATAATGTATAGTTAGAGAATCGCTATCAAGCTGCAATAGAGTATTTTAATTGATATTTAACTAACCAAATCTTTGATTTTACATATATCAAAAAAGAATATAACACCTAACAATGATGTTGTGGATTGTCACAACATAAACATTTAAATTTGACCAAATTTCAAAAAAATCTCTCGCCCATATTTAATTGATTTTTTTATAAACATCTCAAATTAGTCTTCCACATTATCATCATAATTGAATGTTTATCCAAAATCTTTTTTCAATTGAAAAATCTTCGTCATCATCATAGATTTACAGATTTCAATACATGTGGGGTTGGGTATCAAAGGGAATGATATTTTTCAATTCAAATGTGAGGTTGAGTATGAAAGGGAATGGCATTCTCTTATCCTTAAATTCTTTTTATATTTACTTTTCTAATGGAATCGATTTACTTCAACTTTAATTGGGCTCGAAAGGGAATGGCATTCTCTTCTCCTTGAAATTCTTTTTTACATTTAATGGAATCGATTTACTTTACCTTTAGATTAAAGTAATGGTTCATATTCTTAGCGAGACTGTGGATAGCGTTATCATTTATTCTTCTTTTCTTTAAAAAAAAATTCCTGAATTTGAAAGCATATGACATCATACATACAATCAGCAGTGTGACGTCAGATTAAGATTAAGATCGGTTTATAAATACTGTGTGATTTTGTTGGGGTTGGATGTTCCAACTGTGGGATCGGACACGAAAAGGAATGGCATTCTCTTGTCCTTAAAATTCCTTTTATATTTAATTTTGTAATGAAATCGATTTAATTTCCCTTTATATTAAAGTCATGGTTCGTTCGTATTCTTATTAGACTCTGAATAGCGTTATCATTTAGTTTTCTTTACGAATCCCTGAATTTGAATTCATATGACATCGGACTTACAATCAGAAGTGTGACGTCAGATTAAGATTAAGATCAGACTATAAATACTGTGATTTTGTCGGTGACCGCATATGAGTAGGCAAGCAGTCCCATATTAGGCGAAAATGACTTGGGTGTTCGGGAAGGATTCCGACTACAAGAAGGGTGCTTTGAAGATCGAAGGCAGCATATTTCTGCAGAAAGCGTCCTTGTTGGATGTGAACGATCCCATTGCCAGCATCGAGGATAAATTTTTCGACGCGGCAAAGCAGAAGGTGTTTCTTAAGCTGGTCAGCATACAGCAAAAAGATCCATGTGAGAGGGGGCAGTGGTATAACAATTTCTTTTCTTTTTCTCTTAGCCATCATTTCTCTTAATACTTTCTAATAAAGTTTGGTTTCAACCATTGCAGAAACTGGCTATGGCAAGGTGAGCCATAAGGCAGAGTTATCGTGTAAACTGCTTCCCTCGTTGAGTCATGTTATTACCTGAACCGAGCACCGAGTCACTTTCTATTGGCCTCCCGAGCTGGGAACCTCTGGAGCAGTAGTCGTCATCAACAGGCATGCTCGGGAGTTCTTTCTCCAACGCATTATCCTCCATAATGTCGATGGAAAAGGCGATATTAATTTCATCTGCAACTCCTGGGTTTATCCCGAAAGACAAAACAGAGCAAGAAAATAAACAAAGAAAACAAGAACTCAAACCCAGAACTCAGAAAGCTACTGCTATCTTGAAAATAAGATTTTATTGATATTCTTTTTTCCTTGCTTTACATTGCTGCGCCCAAGGCATCTATAAATAGATTTTCTTGGCAGATTAAACTGAAAATAAACTAATTGTTTAACTGCCTCTAACTGCTTGAAAGAACTTATTGTTAACTGCTTAAACTAACTGATTTCTAACTGTCAGTTAACTGTTGTGCATGCATGCGTAGGAGGGAGGTAGAAAAAGCAGTTAAGTTGTGGATGGAGAAATTATCTCCAGTTCATCTTTAGTTTTCTAACACTCCTCTTTAATTTCTACCAATAACAACTTCAGCGTTTACAATGCCTAAATTTTGTCTTAAATAATCAAAGGTCTCCTTTACTAATGCCTTTGTAAATGTATCTGCCAATTGATCTTCAGATTTGTAGAATTTTAGATGCATTTCTCCAATGTTCACTAACTCTTTGATAAAGTGAAATCTTGTTTCAATGTGCTTGCTCCTCTTATGAAAAACATAATTTTTTGATAATGCGATTGCTGATTTGTTGTCACAAAAGATTGGTGTTGACTCTTTTTGTGCTTATAATAAATCTTTCAAAATTCTCCTCATCCATGTTGCTTGACATGCTACTGATGTGGCTGCTACATACTCTGCTTCAGGGGATGAAAGTGTCACTATAGTTTGCTTTTTGGATGCCCATGTGACCACACATGTGCCTAAAAGAAAGGCATGTCCAGAAGTACTCTACCCGTCATCAACGTTACCCGCAAAATCACTATCAGTAAAACCAATCAAACTAAAATCGTTAGTTGTGGAATATAAAATCTCATATTCTGTAGTTCCTTCCACATATCTCAATATCCTTTTTTCAACTTGCCAATGTGAGTCTTTCGGTGACTCCATGAATCTTGAGATTAAACTAACCCCATACATGATATCTGGTCTTGTAGATATAAGATACATCAAACTGCCAACTAGTCTTTTGAATGTTGTAGAATCAACATATAAATACACAATCAAAATCTGACCTTCTTTGTTGATTTTTGTGTACAAAGTAGACTCACTATTACTTCTGCTGAATCCATTGTTTATCATGTATGAATCAATCTTGCTATACCATGCTCTTGGTGCTTGCTTGAGACCATAAAGGGCCTTCTTCAATCTATAGACTTTTTCTTCATGTCCTTGCACTTCATAATCTATGGGTTGTTTCGTATACACTTCTTCATCTAGTAAACCATTCAAGAAAGCTGATTTTACATCCATTTGATATACATATCAATTACTTTGAGCAGCTATTGATAAAACCATTCTAACAGTATCAAGTCTAGCAACTGGAGCAAATGTTTCATTATAATCAACTCCATGTTCTTGTGCAAAACCTTTTGCTACTAACCTTGCCTTGTGCTTTTCAACATTTCCATCTGCATCAAATTTAGTCTTATAAACCCATTTGACTCCTATACAATCCTTACCTTCAGGTAGATTAGTTAGATCCCATGTTTGATTTCTTTCAATGGCATTCATCTCTTCATCCATTGCTTTTATCCAATGTTCCTCATTAACTGCTTCTTCATAATACATAGGATCATGAGTGAAAAAAGCAAAATTTGAAACCAAATCTAATTTCTCTTCTTCTTGATTATAAATCTCATTCAAATTTCTCATTTTCTTACATTTCAATCTTGATCTTAAAGTAGCAAGAGTTGGATCTGATTCATCACTTACTTGTGAATTTGGAGTAGGATGACATGCATGACTAGATGATTCACCTTGTTCAAACCTCCTAGGTGTTCTTATTGGAGTGCTTGTTCCTGCTTGTGGAGAGGATTGATCTCCTTGAAAAATGTGTTCTTTAGATTCTTCTTCAATTTGTAGAATTGGTGTTCCAATTGTGATGGTGCTACCATCCCATGCTTCTTCTTCCTTAAATTCAACATCTCTGCTAATAATCACTTGCTTTGAAATAGGGTTATACAACTTATAAGCCTTTGATTCTTCACTATAGCCAATGAAAATGCATTTCTCACCTCTATCATCAAGTTTTCTTCTCAATTTAGATGGTATAAGAGAATATGCAATACAACCAAAAATTCTAAAATGATTTACACTATGTTTCTTACCACTCCACGCTTCTTGTGGAATTCAATCTCTGACACTCTTTGTTGGGCTTCTATTCAGAATATATACTGCACATGTTACTGCTTCTGCCCAATATTCAATTGACAAGTGTTTGGCCTTCAACATGCTTCTAGCCATCTCCATGATTTTTCTATTCTTCTTTTATGCTACACCATTCTATTGTGGTGTGTACCTTATAGTCAATTGCCTTTTGATGCCATGATACCTGCAAAAATATTGAAATTGATTAAAAATATATTCACCTCCTCTATCTGATCTAAGTACTTTGATATAATGGCCACTCTACTTTTCAACCATTGCCTTGAATTTTTTAAACTTTTCAAAGGCTTCAGACTTATTTTTAAAAAAATATATCCACGTCTTTCTACTAAAGTCATCAATGACGGTTAGAAAATAAGTACTACCTCCAAGTGATGGAGTTTGCATTGGTCCACATAAATCACTATGGACTAGTTCCAATATTACCTTTGCTCTATATGAGCCTCCTACTGGAAATCTCTCTCTATGTTGTTTTGCTAGAATACAACTGTCACATGAACTTTTTGGCTTTTCTATTGGTGGTAAACCCTTCAGCATATTTTTCTTCTATAACAAATTCAAATCTCCAAAATGTAAATGTCCATACCTTAAGTGCCATAGCCATGATTGGTCTAGCTACATGGTTTTGAAGTGGGCTTCTTCTTCTCCTTGGATGCACTGAATTCGAAGAGGGAACATACGATTCTTGGTCATCTCCATTTTTTCTATCAACCTGTCACTTGGAAACTTGTCTAGTATTGTGCAAACATTATCCATAAAAGATACTCTATAACCTTTATGTACTAACTATCCAATACTCATAAGGTTATGCTTTAGTCCAGGTAAAAAATAAACATCAAGTATAAACCTTCTTTCACCATTTTTTGCCAAAACATTTATTACACCTTTACCCATTACATCCACTTTGATATCATTTCTTAATTTAACTTCAGATTTTATAGAATCATCAAGACTAGCAAAGAATTCTTTATTCCCTATTATATGATTACTGCATCCACTATCTAAGAACCAAATATCTCTAGCTTTTTCTTGAGTAACATTACAAGTAAGAAATAAGCTAGTTTCACCCGGATTAGAACTAGATTCACATGTGCAATTAGCATTCTGCTTGTCCACATATCCTTGTTTTCTTCTGTAGTCACTTGCATAATGTCTATATTTTTTGCAATAATAACATTGAATATTAGATTTATCAAACCTCTGTGAACCTTGCTAGATGTGATTTTTGCCACGTCCTCTATTGTTGTAGTTTTGATTACTGTGTTCACCTTGATCTAGATTGTTCCTTCCAGTTCTGCCTCTGCGTTTTTTTCTAAAGTTTGACCTTCCTCTTCCTCTTTCTCTACCAAATGATACCTGTGACTTGAAAGCATTCTAAAGAGAAGTATTGTTATTCATATTCATTCTGGATTCATGTGTTAACAAAGAACCCATTAATTCATCTACTGATAACTGTTTCAAATCTTTGGTTTCCTCAATAGCTACAACTATTGCATCAAATTTATTGGGTAAACTCTTGAGTATTTTTTCTATGATCTTTTGATCCATGATTGTTTCTCCATTAGATCTAATTTGATTCACTATATTCAACACTTGACCCATAAACTGGTCTATAGATTCTGATTCATTCATTTTCAAAATTTCAAAATTTTGCCTAAGAGATTGCAATTTAGCAATTTTTACCTTTGTATTACCTTTATAGGTAGTCTCCAAGATTTTCCATGCCTCTCTGGATCTCGTTGATGCTGCAACTCTGGAAAAAATCAATTCATCCAGTCCCTGTTGGATTATAAATAAAGCTTTTGCATCTTTTTTCTTATTCTCTTTAAGCTCGTCCTTTTGTGCTTGAGTTAATGCCAGATGGGCTGCCTCATCCTGCAGTTCTACAAAATCAATTTCTACCAAATCCCAAACTTCTTGTGAGAAAAATAATTTTTTCATCTTAATTGCCCAAAAATCGTAATTCTTACCATTAAAAATGAGAATTTGAGGCTGAGAAATATTTTTATTCATTGCCATGTCAATCACTGAAGTGACTAAATCCTCCTTCATCCTTTTTTGACTTTATCTTCTAGTGCTTTTCCATGATCTGACGTTGCACCTCTAATTAGAAATGCTTCCTTATTTTATCTTATCGGCTGCTTAAAGTCTTATCTTGTTTTTTTAATTTTAAAAAATATTTCTTTAACAGCACCTTATACAGCTGCTGGCATCTTTTTGAAGCTAGGACTGCCAATTCTGCATGTGCAGCTAGGCACTTGTCTTTGACTTCCCCTGCAGTCTGTGTATCACAGTCACCAATGTTGATGGGTCTGATGAGGTCGGTCAGGTAAATGGTGCCAATGTCAGTTGGGGTTGTCATCAACGTCGGTTGGGTTGTCGATGTCGGTGGGGGTTGTCGGCCACAGTTGACTGTTGCACGCTCCAAACTTGTCGCTCCCCCTCACGCCAAATGGTTGACGGCTCTCTTCAAGACTACGCATTGACTGCTGGACTTTTGCAGAAATAAGACTTTGTCTTCACAAGGAACTGCGAATTTATCTTCTACTGTGCGTCGCTCAGACCACTTTGAAACTTGCGAACTGTTGACTACTCCTTCACACCTGGGCGATTCTTTTCCATCGACCACACTTCTGCTCAGCTCCTTTCCTTACCAGGCTCTGATACCACTTTGAAAGACAAAACAGAGCAAGAAAATAAACAAAGAAAACAAGAACTCAAACCCAGAACTCAGAAAGCTATTGCTATCTTGAAAATAAGATTTTATTGATCTTCTTTTTTCCTTGCTTTACATTGTTGCGCCCAAGGCATCTATAAATTGATTTTCTTGGCAAATTAAATTGAAAATAAGCTAATTGTTTAACTGCCTCTAACTGCTTGAAAGCACTGATTGCTAACTGCTTAAACTAACTGATTTCTAACTGTCAGTTAACAGCTGTGCATGCATGCGTAAGAGGGAGGTGAAACAAGCAGTTATGTTGTGGATGGAGAAATTATCTCCAGTTCATCTATAGTTTTCTAACATATCCCAAATGGATGGCTAAGATCTATCCCAATGTCGTCTCTAAGCGAGTCTTCTTTGCCAATAATAATGTTATGTACATCGTTTTCATTTCTCGTTCTACTTTAATCTTTACGAAGCTAGTTATGAGAATGATTTTCCTTTAATGTGTCCAAGTGCAGAGCTATCTTCCAGACAATATACCAATAGGCTTGGCGAATTGGAGGAGAGACGAGCTGGTGACACTGAGGGGAAATGGCATCGGCAAGAGGGAGCCCTGGGAACGCGTTTATGACTACGACATTTACAACGTGGCGACCCCAACAGCGATAAAAAACTGTTCCAGAGAAAGGATCAGAGGAATACAATGAACTGCTTAAAACCCCGGACGCATATTTCCTCAAGACACTGTCAGACACGGAGACGGCCACCACCACCACGGCTGTGTTGGAACTTTTGTCAAGACATTCCACGGATGAGGTTTACTTGGGACAAAAGAGTGACCCAAAATGTGGTGATGATCCTCGAATGGAGAAAGCCTTCAAAAAAATTAGTTCCAAATTGCTGGAGATCGAAAAGAACATTATAGCTAGGAATGATGATCCAAACTTGAAAAACCGGTCTGGCACTGCAAATCTTCCTTACATGTTACTATACCCAAACACTTCAGATGAAACCAATAATGGTGGCCTCACTTTTAGAGGAATTCCGAATAGCATTTCTATATGACCGACTCGTGGTCATGATCATGTCTTTCGAGTATAATCAGAACTTTTGTTTTATGAACTTCAACTTCTAGGTTAAATTATTGTGGGTTCAGTCGTATCTATTGTATTTGGGCTTCGACTTCTTAATTTTGTTTGTATTGACTTATAGCAGCATATAAAGGAGGTATATTAATTTTTATATATGATTGTGCATAGTTGTTTCACACATTAACATGGTTGTATTGAGGTGGAGATGTTATATGTATATAATTTTAAAAATCTTTTTTCTTAAATTAATTTGAAATTTATTTATGTAAAAAATATATATAATTTTTTATAATAAACTTGTTATATATAATATTTTGAATATTATATATATTGAAAAATAGTATTTTAATTATATAATTATAATTATTAAAAAATAATATCTCAATCATTTGAATTTATATATAAATAATTTATAAGTTAAATTATTGTTGATTTTGAATAATTGTGGGTTTAATCATGTCTATATATTTATATTTGTATTTGGGCTCAAGTTACTTGATTTTATATTTGTATTTGGGTTTATGTTAATTTTATTTCTATTCAATTATAACATTTATAGCATTATGTAAATTAAGTATATTCATTCTTAAATAATCATAGTTGTTTTGTAAATTAATTTGGTTATGTTGAGGTGAGGATGTTATATGTGTATAATTTTAATATTTTTTCTTACAATTTTAAAATTATTTTATTAATTAATTTATGAAGAAATAAAGTATGTATAAACAAATATATAGTTTTATAATTAAATATAAATTTGTTGAAAAGAAGTTATAAGTTTAAGAGTAAATGATTTTATAAAAATCTTTACATTATTGTGTGTGTGTGTGTGTGTGTTAATGAATATAAAATTTTAATCTAAATTTTAGATATATTATTTATATTCAATATTTATAATTTATAATTTTTATATTTATTTTTTATATATAATATCATTTCATTTTTAATAATATGAAATTACACTAAGTGACCATATCAAGATAAAATAAAATTCAATTTAAAAATATTATTTTGAAAATATTTTATAAATATATAACTTATTAGTAATATATTATTACAGAAAAGTTATATTATTTATACAACATATTTATTTCTTTTAAAGGTCTAATTTTTTTATTAAATCTATATATAATTATTAAAATATTTTTATATTTTTTAATCTATTTAATTTTTAAAATAAATCACTTTTAAAATTAAACTTCTTGAATAATACTAAATACATTTTCAATAGAAAATTTATAATAAATACTTTTTTATATTAATAATCGATTAATAAGCCCTTTTTATTGAAAGTGTATATTATGATCAAAACAATCTACGATACATGTTTTTGATAGTTTAGAAAAAAAGAATTATTTTATCTTAAAATAAGTTCAAATAAAAAATAAAATAAAAAATAAACATTTACTATATATAATATTGAATATGATATTTATTTTTTAATTTAATTTTTTAAAAATCATTCTACCATTCAATATCATTCAAATAAATCTACCATTCAATATCATTCAAATCCTTTTCCAAATAACTTTCCCAACTAATAAGTTATAGAGTTGGTGAGATTATATCATTTTTATCATTCAAATTTGTGTCAAAATTAAAGAAAACCCAAACGCTAGTTTAGATTGACTTAAATTTATGAGGTTTGAAGTGATGCCTATAGAAATAGTATGAATGCTCCTCGCCTAAATCAAAGGGAAGTATATTTAGCCATGTATTTTTTCATTTAAATAATTTTATAATTTAAATTTTATTTTTATTATATGTCACATCTCATTATTTTTTATTTAATTAAATAAAAAATTAAAAAGTTTTGAAGATTTTAGAACCATTTACAAAGGATATATATATATATATATATATGAGAAATGTTTTTACTGATGACAAACAAAGAAAGAATGAAACCAAAAAATAATATATCAAGAAACCAAAACCTTACTCAACCAAGCTGCAGAAACTACCTTCTTCACCTGGATCAAAGACAACCTTTTTCAGCTACGTGTTTTCCATATTTAAGCACTTTTTAATTTATGGTTTGAATTATCTTTATCTTATATTATGCGATATCCTATTGTAATTTGCACTGGTTTTTCTAATTAAATTATAAGTTATTATTTAATTTTTAAGTATGACTTATTATGAATATTCGATTGTGTAATTTATGATTTGGTTTATATTTATATTATTTATAAGGTCCTGTTCTAATTTGAATCAATTTTTATTATTAAATTAAAAGTTATTAATTTAGCTTTATAAATTATTATGAGTATTTAATTGTGAAATATATTTAATATTAATGTAAAAATGATTATATTGTTTTGATTGATATGAATATTTATTGTAATTTTTTAATCAGTATTTATGTATTTAATATTTTATATTATAAATTAATCTATTTTTTATGTTATTATTATGATGATAATGAATAATAAAAGAAGAGGGGTTCTTACCTTAGATTACGAAAAGATTTTACAATAAAATTAAACTAAAAAAATAAAATCATGTTTAAAAGAAAAAATCGAGACGATTAAACAACTCAAAAGTTCACAACTACAAACCCACCAAACCACCCAATAAATACAAAAACCAAAAATCAAATAATCAATTCCATACCATATGAAAAAATACAAATTAAAATAAGAATTACTTCAATACCATTAATCCACCATCCAAAGGGATTATTGGAACTAAACATTTTTGCAATATACGAAGCCAAAGAAGTAATAATCACCATAATTTAGCCTTTGTCTTTAGAACACATATTTTTTAGATCTTGAAAAGCCATATAAATATTTAGTTTCTTAAATCACTTATAACCAAAGTCATCTGCCATAATCTATATGTGAAAAATGTACTCCTAAAACTCTTTGCATGAATCTTGTAAGATGCTTATAAGAGTGCCCCAAAACAAATTAGTAGTAAAGATCAAAATCACTGTGATTCCTTTGTGGGACCTTACTCTTCTAATAATGCCAAATTTGGATCGAAACAAACAGGTCATCTGGAGTAAATGACATGCCCGATGACCCATACCCTATTCTTGCTATGATATCTAAAAATAGAATAGTGCATGAAAACATTGAAAACATGAAGCAAACCCCTTCTTTTAAAAGTTATTCTTTGGTATTTTTGGACAACCATTCTCATCAGTACGTTGTATTGACTTATAATATTTATATAAAGAAGATATATTAGTTTTTATATATGATTGTGCATATTTGTTTCACACATTACCATGATTGTATTGAGGTGAAGATGTTATGTATAATTTAAAAAAATAAATAAATAATCCTTTAATTAATTTATGAAAAAAAATTATATTTTATATATAAATATATCATATGTAATGTTTTGAATATAATTTGATTTATATATATTTAGTTATATATTTAAAATAATATCTTATTCTTATAAATAATTGTATTTATTAGAAAATAATATTTTAATTATATAAAATTATTTTTAATTAATAGAATTTTTTTTGAGCTTTAAAATTAAATTATTGTAGATACCAAAATATTTATGAGTTCAATCATGTTGATATTAGTGTAGGTTTTCATTTTTTTCCTATTTATTAATTAGGGAAATTATATTTTTGTACATACATGGAGTTTTCCTACTTTTGTGGGATAGACTAGCTTATGTGGAGATGTGTGTCATAGATGTGGCATAAGTGTAATAAGAATGTCATCAGTAACTCCCTTTATGGGAGTTACTTCTCTATTCTTAGCACCTTGTCACCACCTTTCATGGAGCAGTTACGGTCTATTCTTGGGGTGCCTTGACCACCGTTTGTGAAGGAGTTACTTATGTGCTCTCCTATATGTATTCTTCACTTTGACCATCTCATGTTAATCAGATTTTAGTTTTCTCCATTTTGTCTTGTGCAATTTATCTTCTTGTATAATTTCAAATTGCTTTAGCATCTATGTGGTGTGCACTTGCTTCATCTCGTGTGATCACGTCTCCATTGCATTCACATTATCCAGATTTTGGCAACAACTCTAATATGGTATCAGAGCCACTCTGATAATCATGTGTCTGATTATACTATTAGTTTATTCTGAAATTCTTATTTTGCTTTCTTAGTAGTTTTTTTGTTTAACTCCGTTGCATTTGAGAGCTTTGGTAGATTTTCTTGAAAACTCATGCAAATCCATATAGAAACTTTTTAAAAAAAATTAACTATGAGTTAAAATTTGCCAAGACATCTTGTATAGATCTGTTGTGGCTTCAGCAAAGGCAATATGATTCCTTATTTTTGGTAATTTTGCAAGAAAAGATAGAACTTTGTAATCTAGTTTCTATTCTTGGATGCCACTTTCACTATGGGGCATCTGGAAGGATGAGGAGGAGTTCGGGTTTGATCACTAGGGCACGCTTACCATACCCTGCGAGGTGAGCATGTTCAAGCAAGTGCTACGGCTACTAGACAAAAATGATCTGGCCAGCCACAAGAACTTGAGCTTTGATGATCTGTTGAAGTTTTATTCTGACTGCGGGTCGGAGTCATATGCCAAAGCCCTGTGAGAGCATAGTCCCACCATGCAGAAGTCTTTCGAGTGAGTGGAACATTTCAGGAAGGAAGGATCTCTCACCTGTCCATGAGGCCCAAAGGGTTAGCAACCAGCCATCGGCCGACTCCTCTTTGGCTATTCTTTCTTGGGTTGAGACCCTCTCTAATAAATTGGTAATTATGTTGTTGTCTTTGCTGAGTTCAGACCTTTTTTTGGTTTCCAACGCCCATGTGGTGGGCCCACCCTCTCTCCCTGATTCATTTGGTAAATCTACTATTAAAATTATTTTGATCTAAATCAGTCATTTGAATGTTTGAATTAAAATCAAATTTGAAATTAGCATTAAAAAAAAGGCAGTTTAGAGGTTTTTTAAAAACTTGTATCTTCAACCTACGAAGACGAAAGCTGAGGCCCGGGTTGGCAAGGGGCTAATTCCCCCTCACACAGACCTCCTTTGGATTCCTCACTTAGTGCTGAGTATAATGAGTGGTTGGAAGGCCACTTTCTCTCTCAAAAAAGATAAATTTTTAATGTTTTAGTGCTATTTGTTTGCAAAAACACTAGTTTACAAGAAATTGAATCTTTAATATCTTGCAATTGGTAGCTCAAGTTTGGGTTCCATTTTTTACAAAAGTATTTATAATTCAATACTCTATAGTGTAAGCTTGTTATTTGTCAAAATTCACTACTTTATAAAGTGCCAAAAATTTGGGTCTCTCGAGACGCATTTTTAGCTAAGTCTGATGTCCTGTTTGCTTAGAGCCTTGCACTGATTTCTCTAAGACACATTATCGACTGAGTCCAATGTATTTCATCACGCATTTGTATGTTTGGGGGGGCTCAAAATTTTTTGAGGTGTGTTTGATTTTCACAACTTTCAATCTTCGCTTTCATTCTCTTTTCTACATAAATTTACAACTTGCAATCAACACAACTTCACTTAAATTCAGCTTAAAATAGATTTTTTTCAACTTAAACCTCTAACACCCTTCAACTATCATGAATGGAAGGTTAAAATGTCAATCATTTTTAGAAGCAAAGGGTTGTATAAGATCACCATGAGTACTGAAGTAGAACCCAGCACTGATGCTGAAAAGGTCAAGTAGTACAACCATAGTGATGAAGCTTATAGATTAATGATCTTGTCTATGTTTCTAAAAATTCTCTTCTATTTAGAAACCTCTAAGACTCTAAAAGACATATGGGACACTTTAGAACTCTTATTTGGGAAGCTTGATGAGATGAGAGGTCATGAGCTCGAAAATAAACTTATAAGTCTATGTCCTAGCAACTTTGCACCCTACAGGGCTTCTTCACTAAGTTTAAGGCCCTTAAATTGAAACTGAAAGAATGTGAGATAGAGAATAAAGATGATCAATTCATCCTTTCTATTCTCACAAAGTTAGGTCCAAGCTATTCAATTTTTGTCTCCACTTTTCATGCCACAAAAAATGCCCTTGGCACTACATGGAAAATGCGTTCTTTGGATTCATTCATTGCCGACTTGACTAGGGAGCAAGATAAGCTAATTCAAATGGGCACAATAAAGTCTACTCAACCCCAAGCTTTAATATCTAGAAATGGTAAGGATAAGACTTCAACAAAGGAGAAGAAGAAAAAGAACAAGGACCAGAAGAAGAAGAAAAAAAATAACAATCCTGCTAAAAATAACACTGGGTCTTCATCCTCTAATGCTAAACCTAAGAAGGAGAAGGTTAAGTGTGCCTATTGTAAAAAGATGGGGCATGATGAACACAAATGCATGAAGAAATAAATAGATCACCTAACTCATCTTTTAGAGAAGCACAACATAGGTGTTCTTGAGTCCATCAAGCATAATTCATCTACCCAAGATTCTACTAAGGCAAGGGTAAGGAGAAAGAAAAGGGCAAGGCCCTTGTAGCTACAGTAGCTTCTACATCTTCATGGGTCATTGACTCAAGTGATTCTCACCACATGGGCTCTTCTCTAGTTGAGTTTTCATCTTTGAAGACTTGTAGCATGAATTTAATTAGTTTGAGTGATGTCACATCAGTTTTCATTGTAGGGAGAGGGTCAGTTGAAATGGAAGGAGGAACATTCAATAATGTTCTAAGTGTTCCTTCTCCTTCAACCAATCTCCTATCAGTGTACCAAATCACTCACATTGGTCAGGGTATGAGAGTTGAGTTTTCACGAGATTCAATGGCTATCAGGAAATTGCATAGTGATACTACAGTGGTAGTGGGTAGAGTAGATCACTAAGAAAGGTTATACACCTTCTCACATTTTGCACCTAATTCTTCTCTAACAATATTGTGGACTCATTCAGATGGAGTTAGCAAACTATGGCATGAGTGGTTTGGCCACCTTAACTGCCACTAACTTGAGCAACTTTGCAAAGATGACATGGTCATTGGTTTGTCTCATGTCTAATTCTCAAAAAGACTTTGTGAGGGGTGCTCCCTTGGGAAGCATCCCAAAGCAAAATTTGACAAAGGCAAAGCTTGGAGGGCTTCACAACCTTTGGATTTAGTCCACAGTGATGTATCGGGACCCTTTCCCAAACCATCTTTCACAAAGGCCAAGTACATTCTCATTTTTATTGATGATTTTTCTAGGTAAACTTGGATATATTTTCTCAAACAAAAGTCTGAAGTGTTTGAAAATTTTCTAGACTTCAAGGATCTTGTTGAGAAACAAAGTGAGAAATCCATCAAAGTTCTTCGAACTGATAATGGAAAGGAGTATGTCAACATCAAGTTTGAGTAATTTTACACCATAGAGGGGATTGATTTGCAGCGTACAATCACTTACAGTCTTTCATGCAATGGGGTTGTAAAATGCAAAATTAGGTTCTTAAAAGAGATGGGTAGATGTATGATTCACTCCAAATCCTTAGCACCACAGTACTAGGCTGAAGCCATCAATTATGCTTGCTACATTCAAAACTAGGTTCCTTACAAAGCTTTGAAAGGGATAACACCTTTTGAAGCTTGGCATAAAAGGAAACCTGATGTTGAGCACCTTAGGGTATTTAGATCCCCAGCCATGGCCTGCATATCGAAGAAGAAATGCAAAGCTATGGAACATCAGTCCAAGCCTTACATCTTTGTAGGATATCCAGATGGTATTAAGGGGTATTGCCTTCTAGATCCAACCACTCATGAGTTGATCATTGAGAGAAGTGTCCACTTTCAGGAGAGTCCTAGAGACTTAACACTTGGCACTTCTTCTTCATGATGATTCCTCAAATTCAGATCAGCCACAGCAAGTTCCTGAGTCAGAGACATCTTCTTTTTCTTCAAGTTTAGATAGCGAGGATAGTGATGTAGAGTCATCCACCTCTAGTTAGTCAGAGGATAAGGAGTTAGCACCTTACTCGCCCACTTTTGGGCCACTTTGGGCTAGACAGACACTTCAGAGTGCTGGCACTTAGGTAGAAGATCCCACATATGACATACATACTAGGGGGTATTTTTAGAGAGATCCACATGCCTTCTTTGCTTCAATTTCAGATCCATAGACTTTTCAAGAGGCATCTGGGGTACCTGAGTGGGATAATGCTATGGAGGAAGAATATTCTTCCTTAATCAAAAATCACACTTGGGATTTGACTTCACTTCCTAAGAGAAGAAAGATGGCTCGATGTAGGTAGACATATCAAACCAAGTTTGTAGTAGATGGGTCAGTTGATAAGTGCAAGGTGTGATTAGTCACCAAGGGTTTCTCACAGGTGACAGGCATTGACTACTCAAAGACCTTTGCACCCATTGCAAAGATGACTTCTATTTGACTCACCTTGGCTTTTACTGCAACACATGGATGGGATGTGCACTAGATGGATGTGAAGAGTGCCTTTCTTCATAGAGACCTAGAGGAGGAGATCTACATGGAGCAGTCGCCATGATTTGTTTAGGATTCTTCCTTAGTATGTACACTTAAGAAATCTATCTATGGCCTCAAACAAGCCCCTCAGACATGGTATGCCAAGATGGATTCCTTCCTTCTCATAGCGGGTTTCACTAGGTGCCATTCTGACCCCAATGTCTACTTCTTACGTCAGGATGATTTGCTCCTGATTTTGGTTCTATATGTTGATGACCTTTTGATCACCAAGAGTTCTTCATCAGCGATTACAGTGGTGAAGGCATCTCTTCAAGATATATTTGACATGATAGACTTGGGTTTGTTGCACTAATTCCTTGGCATCAAGATCTCACAGTTAGACTTAAGAATTTCTCTTGCATAGCTTAAGTATGCTCTTGACTTATTGGCTTAGTCTCACATGGCTGATTGCAAGCCATCTCTGACTCCCTTTCTATCAAGAGTCAAGCTTGAGGCTGACTGTTCTTCACCATTGGTTGATGCCACTCGGTATCGACAACTTGTTGGTAGTTTCATCTATTTGAGTCACACCAGGCTTGACATATCATATATAGTGGGACTTGTCTCCAGATTTCTGCAAGAACCTCATGAGCTGCATTAAAAAGTAGCTAAGAGGATCTTACATTACATACGAGGTTCACATAGATATGGGATTCATTACAGATTTGGCATAGAGGTTGACTTGGTTGGATATACAGATTTAGACTAGGCTCGTGATTCACAGACTCACAAGTCCACTTCTGGTTATAGTTTCTCTCTAGGTTCTAGTCTTATCAGTTGGTCTAGGAAGAAGTAGAATGCTATTGCTATATCATCTATATAGGTAGAGTACAGGGGAGCTATTAATGCAACTACTAAGGCTATTTGGCTTCAGGGGATTCTTTCTGAGTTTGGCATTCCTATCAGGTAGCCCACCATCATTTATTGTGACAACTAGAGTACCATTCAGATTTGCAAGAATCTGGTTTAGCACCAGCGGACCAAGCACATAGAGATTCACATACATTTCATTCAGGAGCTTATTCATAGTTAGGTCATTGACTTGATATTTTGCTAGTCTTTGGAGTAGGTTGCAGACATCTTTATCAAACCTTTCACTGAGAGAAAGTTCATTCATCTACGAGCTCTTCTTGGGGTGTGGTCTATATCTGCATCAGCATCATCTTCAGAGGGGGCCTTCTAGCCTCTTTATTTCTTTTATGCCTCTCTTTTGAGGGGGGGAGTTTTTTCCTACGGGTTTTCTCCTTTTCTCTATCTTATGGGAGATTGCATGTGTACATGTGTACCTCATTTGGCTTACTTGCCGGGACCCATTTTATATTTCCACACTGCCCACCTAAGCTGTGCTTATGGGGGTTATTAGTGTAGGTTTTCATTTTTCCCTATTTATTAATTAGGGAAATTATATTTTTTTGCATACATGGAGTTTTCATACTTTTGTGGGATAGGCTAGCTTATGTGGAGATGTGTGTCATAGATGTGTCATAAGTGTCATAAGTAACTCCCTTGATGGGAGTTACTTCTCTATTCTTAGCACCTTGTCACCACCTTTCATGGAGGAGTTACAGTCTATTCTTGGGGTGCCTTGACCACATTTTGTGGAGGAGTTACTTACATGCTCTCCTATATGTATTCTTCACTTTGGCCATCTCATGTTGATCAGATTTTGATTTCTCTATTTTCTCTTGTGTAATTTATTTTCTTGTATAATTTCAAATTGGTTTAGCATCTATGTGGTGTGCACTTGTTTCAACTCATGTGATCACGTCTCCATTGCATTCGCATTATCCAGATTCTAGCAACAACTCCGATAGTTGATACATTTAAATTTGCATTTGGGTTTAAGTTCTTTAATTATATTTGTATTTAATTATAATATTTATAACATTATGTAAATCAAGTATATTAATTTCTATATAATTATGATTGTTTTGTAGATTTAGTTGGTTATGTTGAGGTGAAAATGTTGTGTATAATTCTAATATTTTTATTCTAAAAAAAATTAAAATTATATTAATAATTAGTTTGTGAACTAATTATATATATATATATATATATATATATATATATATATATATATATATATATATATATATATATATATATATATATAAAGTTAGAATTTAAATTTGAAAATATTTTTATAACAGTATTTACATTATAGTATATATATTTTTCATATTAATAATATGTGTAATTATGAATATGTCTCATTTTTAAATCCAAAAAGGATAAAAAAAATTATTAAATTTATGAATTATATAATTGTGAAATATGAAAAATATATATATTCGTTAATGAATATAACATTTTCATTATAAATTTTGAATATATTTTTTATTTTCAATATTTATAATATTTATTTTTATTTTTTATTTTTAATATAAAATATCATTTCATTTTTTTATAGGAAATTAAACTGAGTGACCAAATTAAGTTTTGTAAAATTTAGTTTAAAAATATTATTTTGAAAATATTTTATAAATATATAATTTATTCATTATATTATTATATAAAAAAATTATTATTTATAAAATATATCTATTTATTTGAAAGGTGTAATATATATATATATATATATATATATATATATATATATATAATTTATAAAATATATTTGTTTATTTTAAAGGTGTAATTTTCTCATATTATCTATTAATATATAGATTTATTAATTTAACTAATTTTTAAAATAAATTATTTTTAAAATTAAATGCCTTAAATAATACCTAATATTACCTAATATATTTTGGCTAAGAAAATAATAGTAAATATTACTTGATATTAATAATTGAGTAACAAGACCTTATTGAATTGATTATATCATGATAAAAATAAACTACAAGACTTATTTTTGATAGCTTGGAAAAAAAGGATTATTTTATCATAAAATATGTTCAAATAGAAAATAAAATAAAAGAGTAAACATTCACTATATATATCATATTCAAGATGGCATCTACTTTTTAATGCAATTTTCATTATTATTGTTTTTTACTCAAAATTCATTTGCTTAACTTAAATTTAAGGGGTTTGAAGTGGCACCTCTAGAAATAGTATGAATGGTCCTCACCTAGATCAAAGAGAATTTTTTTAGCCCCATCTTTTCCTTATTCAATAACTTTATAATTTATGGTTTGAATTATATTTTTATTATATATTACGTGTCATTGCTTTTTTAATATGATTGGGTAAAAGATTATTTTGAAAATTCTCTAATTATTTATAAAGGAGAAAAAGATCAAGATAATTACATTCACATGAGATACCTCTATCAGTGAAAAATGAGTGAGGACAGCAAAACAAAAAATTAATATATTAAGAAACCAAAACCTTACACAACCACATTGTAAAAATTACAATATTGACCTATATCAAAAGTAGTTGTTTCAACAACATATTTTTCATATTCAATCACTTTATAATTTATGTTTTTAGTTATATTTCTATTATATTATGCGACATTTCATTGTAAATTGGATCAATTTTTTATTTATTTTTTAATAAAAAGGGATATAATTTATTGAATCACTGGAAAATAGTGATAAAAGGAAAACTAGATCCATGATAGGACCCCAAATCAAAAGAAGGAAACCTGGAACCATTCACTAGCCATAGGGTCAGTAGAGCACCCACAAAACCCATCAAATAGGGGCTATCAACCATCCATATCCTCATTAATAAATCTCTCCAAACTTTAGGAGTAATCTTGTTATAATTTCTCCCAACCTTCCACCTACCATTCCTCCACATTCACAAAAACCCAATTGGCTATATAATCTATAACTCTATTCCATTCCTTCGGGATGTGAGAATTAGTCTAAGAATTTTTTGAGTCATAGAGGAAATATGCCAATTGACTCCCTCCAATTTATAGTTATTCAACATATCAATTATGATTTGAGAGTCAGATTCATAAATGATCCTATGCCATCCAAGAGTTCAAGGTCTTTTTATAGCTTGATGAACAACCAACCCTTGCATAAGGTTGTTAGTCCACTACCCTCTATAAATGGAGAAAAAGAGAATGGCCTTACCAGAGTTGTCACTTCCAATTATAATGATCCTAGCATGACTAGGATTTCCTCTTGAAGATCCATCTATATTAATCTTCAAAACATCTACCAAAGGAGGGGACCAAAGACCCTCTCTCTGAGTTTTATTTCTAGATTGACCATATTTTTTAACACAATGTTGATGTTGATGTTCAACTACGTAAGCCCAAATTTATTGTAAAATCACCATCCTTATTTTCTAAAGGAAGTGTCACCTCGCACTTAGCTTCCACAATCCCTTGAGTCATACCCACCACCCTCTGCCATACTTGTTGAATCACCAACTTGCTTCATTAAAAATTCATGTGATTCCTTTCAAGCCATATTTTCCAAAGAATCAATGTGGGACCAAAATTCCACATAGCCTTAAGGAATGAAGTATGGGATGGAGGTCTCCCTAGACTTCTCTAGAATTCAATGAAGGATGATGCATGAACATAGGAAATCTTCCAAACATCCCACCAATGGTGCCAAAAATTGTTAGAAAAGGGGCACTAAAAAACAAATGAGATGAGGCCTCTTCACTATTACCATAGAGAACACATATAAATGGCCCATGGAAGCCATTATTCCTAAGATTATCCCTTGTGAGACACCTATTCTAGGTAAGAGTCCACAAGAAACAATTCCACTTTGGCCATGAATAGTTATTCCAAACATTTTTCTGCCACCAAACTTCTAATCCCTCATTCTTATGTCAATTCAATTCATGATAGTTGCTAGCCACTATATATTTTCCTTTAGGATCTAGGTTCCAAGCCAAAATATCTAGTAACATGAGACATTTGCATTCTCTAGAAGCTAAAATTTAGATTAATTCTACTCATTTTGATTCCTATCCCCCTATAGGTCTCTCACTCAAGTCCTTCCATATAGCCACTTGCACATGCCCCCATAAATGAATTATTTTAAAATCTACCACCCAAGACCACCCAATATCCTTGAAATGATGATAGAGGTCCTATAGCTAGGGATACATGGTCATGAGTGGGGGAAAACCATCCTATGAGTCATACCAAAAAAGAGATTTAGTTCCCCTATTACAAATCTAGAATATACATCCCTTGATGAGCATAGCCCCCTTTTTGAGAGTTTCCTAGATGATAGAACCTCTCATAATCAAAGAAACTCGAGGTACCTCCTCCTTCACTACACCTCTCAAGTATTTGGAAGAAATAATCCTATCCCAAGTATGATCCTATTCATTGCACCATCTCCAATATAACCTAGCTACCAATGCCTAAACATTAAAACTATCCTAAAATAGCCCAAGGCCCCCATCCTATTTTGGCCTGCAAACTATCTTCCTTTTAACTAGACTCCATTTTAAAGAAACTAGACTACCAACCCATAATAATTATCTTACAAGAGAGTCCAATTCCTTAATGAAACTAGGTGGAGCCACCTAAAGAATACCCCTAAAGTGAGGCAAATCCTAAACCACCAACTTTAGTAGTAATACATGAGCTGCAAATGATAGCCACCTGTTAGTCTAATGGTTCACTCTCACTTGAAATTTATCCAAAATATTTTTCTAGGAACCCCTAGGGAGAGTTCTAACATAGAGAGGTATGCCCAAATATATCATCAAAAGGTTTCCAATTTGAAAATAAATATTATGAGCAATGTGTTACTGAATAAGAAAAGGGGTATTGAAGAAAAAATGCATGATCTATGTTCATTAATATGATGTCCTGATGTAATTAGATAAATTTCTAGCACCTGATAGTAACTAGAAGCTTCTCTGGTCTTTGCCATACCCATCAAAGTGGTGTCATCAACAAACTATAAAAGTGTTTATGGGGGAAATCCATTACCCTAACTCCACCCTTGGATATAGAAAAGATTAACAAAACTCATAATGATTATACCCAAGCCTTCAACTAAAATAATGAACAAGTACAGTGATATGGGGTCCCCTTACTGGAGACCTTTAGATGCTCTGAATATTGAGGAAGGCTCCCCATTGACCATTACTGAGAAAGAAGTGGATTTGATACAACTCATCACCCACTTCACCCATTCTTCCTTAAAACTAGAGGCTCTAAGTACTTTTTAGAGGAAAGACCATTTGACCCTATCATATGCCTTAGCCATATCAAGCTTAATAATCATATATTTTTCCTTTGAATCTACCATAGAGTGGATGGTCTCAGCCATAATAGCCACCCCATTTAGGATTTACCTTCCATTTATAAATCCTCCATGTTCTTTAGAGATAAACCTACCAAACCACCTCTTCATCCTCTTTGTGATTAGCTTAGTCAATATATTTTAAACCACATTACAAAGAGCTATGGATCTAAACTAACTTAATCTGTCAACCCCTTCACATTTAGGGATCAAAGATAAGAAAGTAGCATTCATGTCCCTCACCATCTATTTGTTCTTTTGATATTCATGCATCACCTCTAGTAATTCCCATTTTATAATTTCCCATAATTATTGAAATAATTCTATCAAAGACCCATCCAATCTTGGAGCTTTCCCTTTCTTCATCTAACAAACTATTCCCTCCAATTCCCCTAGGAAAATAGGATGAATGAGGTGTTCATTAAATTCCATGAAGACAAGAGAAGGAATATAAGCTAAAATAATATTTTCATCCTTTGAAGCATCAAGAGAGTCCTCCCTAAACAAAACAACATAATACTATGAAACCTCCCTAGAAATCTCCAAGTGAGAGGTCAGATGATCACCCCTGGATGAAAGCAGTGATGAGATCAAGTTCCCATGCCTCGTATCCTTAGGAAAATTGAAGAATAAGGTTGTGTTTTTATCACCTTCCTATAACCATTCAATTCATTCATTTTGCTTATAATAAATCTCCTCCCTCAATTCGCATTCCTATAATACATTTATGGCTTTCATTTCCTCATCCAAGGATTCTTTAAAAAGGCCATTTCCTTTGATCTCTTGGGTAATATCATCTAAGTTAGGTCATGTGGCTACCTTTGCATGGAATATATTTTTGAAACACTAATTATTACAAATTTTTGAGATTTTTCTTCACATACTATAGTTGCTTGACAAAATAATACATTATTACGCCATAAGCTAGTCTACCCTATCGTCACCAATCAGCCATCAAATCCTATAATTGGGGATCTCATAGCCACATTGGTTGAAACTTGAAATAGGTATTTTTAATGACATGAATGATTGATGTTGAAATTTTAATTCGCTAATGATCAGAGCCCCTCCAGTCTGAAATCTCATAGACGATAGGCCAGTTACCACTGATCTTAAATCAAGAAACCAAGAACCTATCTAACCTTTACATAATTAATTCCTTACCACATCTCTTATTAATCCATGTAAGTTATCTATTGCTAGGATTTATATCCACTATATTTAAGGAAAAAATTTTATCCCTAAGAAGGGTAGTCAATAGATTGAGCCTTCATAATCCTCCCCTTTTTTCCTCAACTAAAATAATGGCATTAAAATACCCAGCAAAAATCCAAGGATATATAAGAGCTAGGATCCAAATATTTTGAATGGGAGAAAAAAAGTGAGACTTTCCAAGAATAGTAAATGGGGAATAAACATTAGAATGAAGAATAGTCTCAATAGATTCTAAACTTGAAGAAACTATAGAAATAGAAAACTTACTAGAGATCTACTAGAGAGGGATAATTTTCAGTGAATTCCATAAGCAAGTTACAACCCCTAAATTAAAAAAATAACCTATACACTAACATTGACCTCTCCCCCTAATTTTAAGAGACAAATCACACATGTTTTCCACTACTAACTTTGTTTATTCAATAAAAATCATATCCAATCAATAGAGTTTTACCAGCTCATCAACAACTTTTTATCTAGGGCCGCTCTTTAATCCCCTCACATTCTAAGACAAAATAATCCTTTTTGAGAGTTTTAAAAGTATGATTTAATGGTTTTAATCAATCTAGACTCCACCAATGTCTCTCCCATCAGATTAATTTTCTTTAGGTCCTTCTTTCTCTCAACCTTGAGAGACTTCTCTAGATCCCCTTTCATAATATACTTTTGATGAAGTCTTAAAGTACAAGGATCCTTAATTACTTTTTCAAAATCTTGATCTATCCTCTCTAATGTGTGTGAATTCCTGACCAAGACTGATTCTTCAATCCTTTCTCAAGTTTCATTAACCACTGGAGCAGTTAGAGTCTCAAGGGATACATCCAAATCCATATAAGCTAAAACCATAACCCCATCCTAAATAGTCTAGCCTAGACTAGGTTTATATGTTATCAGATCCATCTCTAATACCCCCATTTAAAAGTGTAACATATTAGTGTTCACCTCTTATTAGCATATATCATTCATTACATCAAAGTGATTAAACACATCTACATCCTATCTATCCTTGAAAGCTCTTTTATGTTCTGTGTTCTTATTGTGGGACTTGACTAGAATCAAACCCACCTTATCTATAACTTCTCCAAAAATAGGTGTCTTTCCCATATCCACCTTAGGGGGTTATAAATAAGGTTGTCTAGGAGGGTGTTTTGAATAGTGAATTCTAGGGCATTTTTTTTGTAAGTGGCCATACTCTTGGCAAATTTAACACTAGAATAGCAAGGATTCATAATCAATCTACTCAACCCATGAATATAGCCCCAAATAGATTTAAAAATATTCAAGAAGAGGGTTACTCAAATCAAGTTTAATGTATATACGGTCATTAGATATTACCTTTTTATCCAGTGTCTATTGATATGGAACCATCAGTGTACCCAACAATAGGGAAACCATATATAGGATATCATTCCTCCAAAACTCTAGAGGAAACTAAAGAAGATACACCCACACTAAGACTCAGGTCTAAATATCCTCTTATGGATTCAAACCAATATGCCATGGCTTGATGAAAAGACCAAATTGGTTATAAAAGTATGCCTCCCTTCAAAAACCCTACTGCGTTCAGCAATATAGTTAAACACTACCATAAAATAATTATTGGACATCAACATCATATCCATCTCCCCTTTGGGATGCCATGTTTATCTTACCTAGGATTCAAGAAGAGGAAGAGAAACTTGAGTTCCCATAAATTTGTAAATTAATGTATGATTCATCAGATAACTCATATCTTCCTCTACTAAGTCAGGGTAGATTTCTAAAATTTTTCTATCCTGAGTCCTTTCCAAGCATTCTTTTTTTTCAAGAATGCACAATCCCCCATTCAAATAAAACCCCTCCATGCCTAAATATTTATTCAAACAATCTATATCATCTGTATGCATTGTTAGTGGGGGGTCCTTCCCCTACAAAATTGACCTATAGTTTATCACTCAATCCTTCCTTATTTTATATTCTTTACCTCTCATTCTCATTAGTTATCAATTCTTATAATTAATTTATAAGCTATCAATTGATTTTTAATTGTGATTTATTATGAATATTTAATTTTTAAATTTATGGTTTGACTTATTTTTCTATATATGCAATTTCTCATTCTAATGAATCAAATTTTCTAATTAAATTATAGGTTATTAATTTAGTTTTATGAATAGATTATTATGAAATATATTTTAATATTATTGTAATAATGATTATAATTTCATGGTTGATATGAATATCTATTTTTCATTCTTTAATCTATATTCATGTGTTTAACATAGCCCGCCCCCGCCCCGCTGCGCCCCCCCCCCCCCCCCCACACACACACACATTATAATGAATAATAAGGGAAGAGGGGCCCTTATCATAGAGTATAAAAAGATTTGACAAGAAAATCAAACTATGATAGGAAAAATCATTTTCCCAAGAGAAAATGGAGATGAGAAAATATACCAAAAATCTAAATATGTACAAAGCCACCAAACTACCCGATAAGTATGATGACAAAAGATCAAATGTCTAATTCCATACAATATGATACCACCAACCAATACCATCAAAATTCAAGGTATTCCAAAATTTTATGAAGGAAACACAACTTGGAAGAAAGAATTATTGTAACATTGTTTATCCATCATCCATAAGGGATTATATTGACTAAATATTATAAAAATATAGCAAGACAAAGTGGTACCAATCATCATAAATAAGTCTTCCTCCTTAGAAAAAATATTTTTTAGGTGTTGAAAAACCATACAGAGGTTTAGTTTTTTAAACCACTTGTATCCAAATTCAACTTTCATAATCTATAGGTGAAAAATGTACCCCTAAAGCTCTTTATAGAAAATTTGTAAGATGCTTCTAATAGTTCCCTAAATAAATTAGTAGTAAATATCAAAATCTTTATGGTTTTTTAATGGGATCTTACTCTTCTAATAATGCCATTAGGATCCAAATAAAAAGGTCATTTGAAATAATATGGCATGCCTGATGACCCATTGTTTATTCTTGCATTAATATCTCAAAATAGAATTGTCTTTGAAAACATGAAGGAAACCCCTTATTTTCAAATTTATTATTTGATATTTTTGGATAACCACCCTCATCAATACCTTGTGGCTAAAATATATGACACTATAAACTTAAATGGAAGAGTAAAACAAAGGGAAAAACATTCAAAGTCCAAGTAAAATTGGTAGCATTCATTTTGATTGAACCATGTGTCCCTTGCTTCAATAAATTGATACTTGATAAACAAAGAGTATACATGGGTTGGAATATGTATATGTCATGATTTGTGATAAAGACATCCCATTCCTCCTTAATGAGGATCTATCTTGATCAAATTAAGATAGATATAAGAGGTTGTCATACCAAGCACAAATTATAATTTGGGAGAGAAACAACCAGAAACCACAAAATCATTCTTCCTTGTTAACATCCAATAAGTAGCCTAGCCAATGTTCAAAAATTATGTAAGGGTTAAATATTTATTTATATTGTCTATATATTTTCCCAATGAGGATGACATTCATATAACCAATCCTCATTAGGGTTAAATTGAAGATCCACATAGTTATCCAATAAATATACAAGAGAATTTGATTCACAATAGTTATGAGAAGAATAAATACTCTAAAAAGAAGAAATGACTCAAAACATATCTTTAATGATTGAATTGATCTAGCATTAGTCTTCTCTGCCCACTTTAACGAAATTCATATTCATAAAATAATCACCTTCAAAATTTAATTTTATAAAAAATTAGTCAATAATGATTATTAAACCTATATAGAGAGCTTGAGATTTAGACATATTATTAAATGCCCATGGGAATCATGTTAAAAGGATATCAAGGTTGCACCTAACCAAGATTATTTATAGAGATACCTCTACCTCCCAAGAGACATGGGTTGCCTTTGGATTCCCCATCAAAGTTTAACATAACAAATTTGTCACTCGAGGGATTCCAAGAAGCCTTCAACCTTTAGTTGAATTTATGAGGAAGGTTGAAGTTAGTTTTTAATAATTTTGATTTTTAGATAATATGGCGATCTTCACCAATGATATTCATTTTATAAGAGAGGAAATTTGCCTTAAAAACCTCTTGAAGATTGATCTCTATTTTAAGTGTTAAGAGGTCTTCAAAGAGATAAAATTATATAAAGATTTTATTGTTTCTCTCTTGCCATAAATTCCTTATAATTAAATATATATCCATAACCCAAATACAACTAACTTTATCCCCACTCTCTTCTATTCAATTTATCACTAATTTGTGAGTCAAACCCAAAACCACCCATTTGATTAAATATAACTAAGACCAAAGTTTCAATGTAAGGTTACAATAAAGAATGACCTAGTTCAAAGTTTTAGAGTTAACCTTATGAAAGACAAAAAAAGAGGGTTGTTGAAAGCTAATCCCTTGGAATTTTTCCTTGATTAGATATTTATTATTCATGGTAATCCAAAATTTTACATTATCTTTAGGAAGTCTCTGAGGGATCCATTATTTTCATTCTAATGATATTAGAGGATTTATATGATAGAGAAACATATTATATCTTTGTTTTATATAATAATTTCCTCAAGATTCTATGTACCATTTAATGGCATTATTTTCCTTCAAACTTGTGATATGGTGAGAGTTCAATAATTTATTGAAGGATGTTAGGAGATATGAGGAATGGTTGGAAACAAAAAGAATTATTTTTTTACAACTTCTTTGAGGGCCCCAAACACATTGTTTTTCAACCCAATAATTGTGTGTTATGGGTCTCAAAATATATTAGAAATAATTTTATAAAATATTGAAATAAGGATGATTCCATAGAGGGCCCACACTAGACCATGTATCTTTCCATAAAATGACATAGCTACCATTTTAATTTCCCTCTAGATAGAATAAAAAATTAATTATTTTCATTTCCCAAGGAAATTATAAATATATGATCCATACATCCAATGTTTTATGGTAAAAATAAGGTTTGGACTATTTAAATACTTTCTTCATAGAAAGACACTCCAACTATTATCCTTATCTTAGATTATCTAAAGAAGTTTAGATCTAGAGCTTGATTCATTATGAGTGAATTTATGATTTCATCTTCAACTTTTAATTTATACAAATAAATATTTTTCCATTTCATTAAGTAATTTTTGTAGACACAGTAATTTCACTACACATTTTCCTTCATGATCTTAATTAATCTAATCTTTACACTTCTTGGAGATTGCAAGATACACATCATGTAACTAATTACTAATATCATAGTAACATGAATAATGAAATTAAAAGGAGGAGTTTAGTCATTTATGAGCTTCATAAAAATAAATAATGTCACATGAAATAAATGAAAGTTAGTAAGGAAAATTTCAAATTATCTTTAGTAAGGAAAGTTGCATCATAATGAAGAAAATCACAAATTATAGCAATGTAGATTTAAAATGAAATGTATAAATAAGTGTCATCAATGTCCCTTAAACAATAAAATAAAACATAAATTATACATAATGGAAATCCATATAACATCTTGGTACAAATTACAAAGGGACTTATATTTATTGGAAAAAGACTAGTATAAATAATAGTGTTTTTAAAGCATTTTTTCATATATACATGTAAATCTATATAATAAAATAAAAATCATATTCAACCAAAATTGTTATCTAGACAATATGATCTTCATATTCATTGGTTTGATTTTGTATTCTAATAAAAAAAATGATGGTAGTAATTAATCTTTGAATTTTTTATTATACTTACTTGCAGTTGTTATGCTACACTATGGCCTTATTTATATAAATCCAAAATCTAATACATAACACATTTTTATAAAAAAGTACTTGTAATTTTTTTGTGAATTCTTATAGAAGCTGTCATGCATGATAATATGTTGCATAAATTTTTTTATCATAAATTGATGTATACTTATGGTTCCTAATTATTACATATATCTTAAATAAATTTATTTAAAATATATCAACAGATATTAATTTTAATGTTTTTATATTTGATTTACTTACATATCACATTGATTAATAAGTTTATTATCTTTTTTATTATTTTATCATGGTTTAACGAAAAATGGTATCAATATGATTATACCATTCTATCAAATTTAAGAAATAACTATTAGCCCTGAAGGGTACTCTTTAATCTTCATTTTTCTCTAACATAGAATAAAACTCCTCTTTAATATCCAATTAAAATGTGTTGTTTTATGTGTTAAGAAATATGCAATCATTTTCTATAGGTAAATTGTAAGAGATTTAACTAAGTGTATAGAATAATAATATTTACTATAACCTAATTCACTAGATAATTTATATGTTCTTAATAGGTTCACACAATTCTAAATAATCAATTTCCGTGAAATCCATAGACAAGGAAGAATGGTCATAATAGAAATGTCATTTTTTTGTACAGTTTTCAAATTTTGTAAGCTCGCCATACTAGGCCACCTATAACACACCATGCTACATGGTTTCTTGTACATTGATTAATTATCAATTTTGTAGAGTGGCATTAAATCCATAGATGTTGAGACTCCATATTCTCCTAGATGAGATTATTTTTAATGATGATGGAGGGGATACATAGGCGGGAGGCATAAGGCTTTTCTTAATCACTCTAGATACACTAATTTTACCTTTCAAATAGGTATTCTTATTAAATATTATTTTCAATATTGCCTTGTGCCTAGACTACTCTATTTTATCTATTTAATATTTATAAAAGCCCTATTGTGACTGATAATAGTTTTGGTAACAAGTTTTGGATTTGTTGGAACCATAATTGCAATACAAATGTTGCAATAGAACATATATTAGGGAAAATAAATAATAGGGATTAAAAAATATAAATTTAAAAATAAATTGAAGGATTCATAGGAACCATCACCTTCACCATCAATATCATCATCTGGTAGAGAATGAGTGCAAAGATTGAAGCTATCATGGCCAGTAAATAGTATATGCAACACAAATATGTTGTATGATCTTTCTTCTATGTAATATGGAGGGCTGGACATTTAGCATTCTATTTTATTTTGGTCAAATTAATTTTATATGTTACATCTTTATCAAGTTAAAAATAATTATAAAATATATAGAACTAAAATAATTATAAAATATATAGAACTATGAAAACCCCAAATTTACTTTTGTAATAAACTGAAGAACAACTCGGGCATGTCTAGAAATAAAAGAAAAATTCATTTTTTCTTTATGAGTAGCAATTGGTTTGTTTTTCTTCAAGACCTTCAATGGCAAGATTGAATCATTGAAATGTGTTATCTAGTTTATTAGATATGTGCTTATGCTACTATTATCATAAAGTTTTTTCATACAAAATTCCTCACATAAGAATAATTACACTTATTGGGGAAAGTATTGGGTGCTCTTATAGAGGGCATTGTGGTGCCTGAATTAGGGTACCCATATCAACCATTATTTGCTGGGTCACATAGGCAAGGCCGATATCAATTAAATTTAATGCATTAAGATATCCAATTACAATCCAATTCTAAATACCATTGGAGCAACCTCTGATAGTAGAGTGGATTGTTTCATGTGTAGTACTTAGCCCTTTATTTCTGTAGCAAGCTCTTATGATAATGTGTATGGTGTACATATTGTTGAACCTCCTCATTTTATTTAGGCATAATTTTTATGTTTCCTCCATAATGTATCATCAAGTAATTCATAAACTAAAAAACATTTGACTTTAAATAATTCTATTGTTATATTTTTTTGGGGAAAATACGAAGTTGGATCTCTTTTTGTTTACAAATACTCTGAAAACATTTAGAGATGAGAATGACTAGTTTTTTTTCCTTAAAAAATTATTAAACAAAATAATAATCCTTACCCATGAGTCTCACTATAACCATTTCAATCCCTTCATTATTATTTCTCCATCCACGCATGGCTTCAAATCAAAGGAACCTACTGGGTATTATAAGGATTATAGGATTGTTTAGGTTTGAGGCTTTCTTTGTGTTATCTATGTTAAAGAATATATTCATGACCTCTAGTTTTTGTTTTTTCTCTTGTTTTTTATCAATATTTTATTTTGGTGTGGGTTTACTACCATAGTCCATATCTACACTTATTCATTTTTATTTTTATTTTGTGTTATCTATGTTATAGAATTGTATTCTTGACCCCTAGTTTTGATTTTTCTCTTGTTTTTCTATCAATATTTTACTTGGGTGTGGGTGGGTTTATTCCCACAGTCTATATCTACACTTATTCATGAATTTGTGTGTATTTTTTATGGCATTTTTTTTTATGGAATGAAATTTTATTTTTTATTGAGAATACTTTTTTGTTCATGATTTAAATTATATTCATTATTCATGAATTGAGTTATATTCGAGAATAGTTGATCTTTTGGATCTGGTACATTCTTTCTTGATGTATCGAACATATATTTTACTTAATTTTGGATTATCAAAACATAAAATATTTCCCTTTAAAGAAGAGCCCAACAAATGCCATAGTTTGTTTAAAATATTTTAATCTCTATTTTTGGATACTATGAGATTAGGGTACCGAGGTATGCATAAAATATTTTATTTTTCCGTCCTTCTATCATTTGATTTTAGGTTAGATTTCAAAAGAATCAATTTTTGCATTTTATCTTTGTACTCGCATTGTCAATTTCTGCTGTAGTTATTTAGATCCCATTCTCTATGTATTTTTATGCTTGATATTTTACCTTTATGTTTGGGAATTTATTGTATTTGATGAAGTCATAAATAAATTTGAATTTATTATTTTTATTCTATAAAAAATAAGAGATAAACTATGAAATTTCATTAAGATTTGTTCACGTATGACCCAAAACTATAATACAAGGTGAACATTGGTTGTATACATTTAATACCAAGTCAAATTCTTTCGTTTTTTTGTTAAATATATATATATATGGTCCAAATGGGATGCCATTACAATTGCTAGATATGCACATTTTTAGTTATGTTGAAAAGGGATGGAATTTTTTTTTATCAAATACAATTGGCATGTGTAAAAAAAATGTCACAACCTTTGAGGCATTTGTTCAAATAGCTCATATGCAACCCCTAAGATTAGACATTTTGTATACATGCCTTTTTACAGGTATTTATCTTGTAATCAACCATTTTAAATTACAAATATCTTCCATGTTTAATTTTTGGGTAATCCCTACAAGGAATAGTGGCTCTAAATATTTATCTTAAGTAACCTAAGGTATATGATGGCATTATTCAAGTTTTTCCTATATAAAATTTGAGGTGATGTGACCCCACCATGGACACTAACACATATTCAATTGGTCATAGATTGTGTCTTTCCTATGTATAAATTGGTTCCTTATAAAGACTTAGAAAAATTATTTTGGATTTTTCTTTCTATTGTGTTGAAATTATGGTGTTCGGAAGCTTCCCAAAACAATATACATTTTTTAGTTCAATACAAAACCATAGCAGATGATACTCAAAAAATGTTGTATTTAATGCTAAAAATGGATTTCAAACAAACAAAATAAAATATGTTAAAAAAATTGAAATGAGTATGGTAGTCTGCAAGAGTATCTAGGTGTCCAGTATATAAAATCTATTCTCCATGCAATTCATGTGAAGACACACTTGTCAATTGTTTTACATTTGTCATGAAAAGATCATACACCTTTGACCCATTTTTTAAAATTTTATAAACATCAATAAATATAAAATATCCAAAAGGGAAGTACCATGTCTTTAACTACTTTACATATTATGAATTTTAAACTCCCAATAGAGGCTTGGTGCTCTTCACCCTTGTTAAACAAAAAGAGGGGATTCAAGATTTACCTCATGATCAAGGTATTAAAATTTTTCTTTTAACTTTTTCACATAAAAAATATATTAAATAATAATCAAATAAATATCATATTATTTTTTAAGTTAAAAATAAATACCACATTTAAAACCAAACATCATTACATTCTATTCTAACTTTCATCTATTACATAGTCCTTATCGTAATAATTAATTCTCATGAAAAAAAATTTTGAACATTGTGTTTAGGATAAAAAATGAAGAAAAAATACATTTTAGAAATCTTCATAGTATATATATTCAATGTTTTATCTACCTAAAATATCTTTCATATTTAATAATTATAGTTCCACTTGACAAGCTTTATAGATATGAGAGTTACTCTATAGAATTGACAAGCTTTTTAGAAAATTACTTACCTAAATGGTTGGTAATTTGTTCCATACAAACACATTAATAGTTATCTAAAAAAGTCATGTCAACATGGTAAGCAAACTAGAACAAGGTTCAAGTCCAAGGATTACTCTACTACAAGACTATTGGAGTTAATACACAGTGATCTTTATGGACCTACAAGAATCCAAAACATTCAATTAGATAGCTACTTAATGTTACTCATAGATAACTACACAAGAATTACATGGGTAGAATTGTTGAAATAAAAATCAAAAGCTCTTGACAAGTTTAAGGCATTCAAGTATCTTATTGAGAATGATCAAAATGGTAAGATCAAGTGCCTAACTTTCGATAGAGGAGGAGAGTTTTGGTCTAATGAGTTTGATGGATTTTTTGAGGTCCATGGAATAAGGAGATAGTTATCAGTAGCAAGGACACCCCAATAGAATGGGGTAGTGGAAATAAAGAATAGGATAATTTATGATATGGAAAGAACTATGATAAATGAGTCAAGGTTAGTTGATGGATATTGGAGATAAGAAATGAGTAATGTATTCTACATCTAGAATTGAGGATAGATAGGGACTAATGGCAACAATACCTCTTATAAACTATGGAAAGGCAAGTTTGCTAATGTGGAACACTATAAAGTGTTTGGGAGCAAATGTTTCATCAAAAGAGATGAGGAAGTCTTAGGTAATTTTGATTTCAGGTTTGATGAAGGGGTATTCTTGGGATAATCATTAGTGAGCTCAGCCTATAGATGTTATAGCAAGAGGTTATAAAAGATAGTGGAAAGTAGTAATGTGAACATTGATGAAACAAGGAAATCAAACTCACAACTAAAGGATATATCAAAGAATGTGGAATTCAAGAATGAAGAGGAAATAATAGAGGTTGATGAGGAAGAATAATAAGTTGAGGGGATATGAGACTCAAAATTCCCCTCAAGACAAATTCAAAGAGATCATCCTCAATCTCAAATCATTATCAACAAGGATGTAGGTATGCAAACAAGGAAATGATTGATAAGTAAAATAAATCAAGAGAATGTTGCTCTATTTTCTAATATCAAACCTAACAATCTTATAGAAGCAAGCAAATAATTTTTTTGGATAGATGTTATGAATGAGGAGTTACACAAAATAGAAAAGAATGAGACTTGCAAACTAGTTTTTAGGCCTAAGGAAAATAATGTCATTGGCACAAAATAGGTGTTTATAAATAAGTTGAATGGAGATGGAGAAGTCACTAGGAACAATGCTAGATTGGTATGCAATGGATATGCACAAGTTGAAGGGGTATACTTTGAGGAGACCTTTATACTAGTAGAAATATTGGAGTCCATCAAATTATATTTACCATATGAAGGATTCAAAGGGTTCAAGGAATACTAGATGGATGTCAATTATACATTTTTGAATGGGAACTTGGAAGAGGAGTTGTACATAGAGCAACCTGAGGGGTTCTCACTATCAAGTGACATGGAATATGTTTATAGATTAAAAATGGATCTTTATGTTTTAAATCAAGATCCTAGATTTTGATATGCTAGGTTGGACGGGTATATGTTGGATTAAGGATTCAAAATTAGAGTTACAAATAGTAATCTATTAATAAATATAGAATATGACCAACAATTGATAGTAGTTGTCTATGTGGATGAAATCATCTTTGGTTGAAATAATGAGAACATGACTAAGGCCTTTGCAGAGGTGATGAATAAAGAGTTTGAGATGTCCATTTTGTGATAACTATCATTCTTTCTTGGGTTGTAAATCATTCAATTTGAAAAAGGTATATTCATTTCATAAGCTAAGTACATAAAAGAGATGTTTAAGAAGTTTGAGACGGAAGATTGTAATGGATTTAGTATACCTATTATCATAGGGTGGAAATTGATCAAGGTAGGTGAGTCTCCAAAAGTCAATCAGACATAATATAGGTTAATGATTGGAAGTTTATTATACACCACTACATTTAGACCTAAGATCATGCAAGAAGTATGTATTTTGGGAAGGTTTAAAGTAGATCCAAAGTAAAATCATGTATAAGAAATACAAATTATACTTAGGTATCTTAAGGGGACTATGGATTTTGGGTTGTGGTATTTAAGGAGTAATTAGTTCAATTTTATAGCCTATATAGATGCAGACTGGGAAAGAATTCTAGATGATAGAAAGAGTACTAATATAAAATATTTCATCTTAGTTCAGTGCCTAGTTTCATGGATAAGAAAGAAGCAACCATCAATAGCATTACCCAATTGTGAAGCTGAGTACATTGTAGTAGCTTCATGTTGCACTTAGGTCCTATAGCTGAGATAGGCTTTAAAAGACTGTAAGGTCGAGTATGATGGTATTATCCCTATCTATTATGATAATAAAAGTGATATAATAATCTCAAAGAACCATATCATGCACTAAAACACTAAGCTTATTCCCATCAGGTATCATTTTCTAAGAGAGGATGGAAGTCAACAAAGTGTCATACTTGAATATGTTTCTACACAGGATCGGATTGTAGATATTTGGACCCAACCACTTCTAAAGGTAACATTTGAACACCTAAGATAGAAATTGGGTGTAATTCCCACCCATAGTAGTCATTGAGGAAGCCAAGTACTTAGGGGGAGATAGTCAGGCGCTTCATTAACTCCAAAATTAGGTGAGTAGTGCCAAGAAGGTATGCACAGAGATAGGGAAGAATGTTTTTATTATGACTCATAAACTCATAGTCTTGTGTGTTGAGTATTTTGGTTGCAAGGAGTGTGATCTAATAATTTATACGTATCTCTTTATCACCTTATGTAAAAGGGGGAGAATGTTTAGAATGAGGGATAAGTTTATTTATGAGAGAATTTTCTAAGAGAGGTTTCCATCAATGACAAAGGGGGAGATTTTTGAGAATTTTCATTGATGTTAAAGGTGCATCTTTTGAAGGATGATGTCAAATGTGAGTAAGACTAGTTTGGAAATGTGTGATGCATAGGAGAGTGTTGTCTTGATAGAATTTTAAGTCAACTAATGTATTTTGGTTCATGAAAGTATAGGTTATTGATGTCAAGATTGATGTCAAAGGTGTTTAGGTATGCTACGCCCCTAACCTATCACATGTATGAGGATAGTATTAGCTGTCTTATGGCTTACTTATCCCTCTTTGACATTATAGTACATTTATATATGCTTTCTTTTGATTATTAGGTCATCTTATGGAGTAACCATCGCCTAGATAGACTATATATAGGAGGTAGTGGGTAATCATTTATCATCATATTGTGAATTTTGCTCTTATTGAAGCTTGTGGAGGTTGCCCCCTCGAAGTGGCTTATATATTATCATATATTTAGATATATTTCAGTCATATTTGGATATAATTCTACTGTCATACTTAATTTTTGAAGTAATTTCATTACAAGTGGTATCAGAGCTGCGATTTGGGCAATCTTGTGGGCAAAACACTAAATTTTTTAATTTTGAAATATATTAAAAATGGTTATAAATTTCTCTAAAAAAGTTTTATTGGAGGTGTGAAATAAGCAAATAAAGCTTCCATTAAAATTTCAGCTCATTTTGATCTATTTTTGAAACGTTATCGCTATTTTATGATTTTTCATAAAATTGCTATATAGTGCACAATTCAAAGAATTTTTTTGAGTTATTTACATTTTTGGAAATCTTAGAAAAATTTGGCTATGGTTTGTTCTTTGTATATTTTGATTTGAGGCCGATGTAATTTCAAAATTGCTTGGTCAAGGTTGGGTCAAAAGTGCCAATAAGGGTCGACATCGTAAAACCCTTTTATGGCAGGTCCACAAACTCGAGGCCGAGGAAAGGGTGCTAAAAATATAGGTAAAAATACTAACAAGGATGAGATGGAGTCAAAACTAGGATGTACTAGATGCTTTGTACCAGGGTTTTCTAACATAGATCACAAAGTGAGCCAGCTTGACTATAGTGTGCAAGGCATTCAGAGTGAGGTGAAAGACATACAATCTAATATGCAATCCATAAAAGATAGTTTGGGAGATATCATGATGGCTTTGAACATTAATCAGTCAAATCATCAAGGTAACTTTATTTCACAAACCCACCATGGTGGTTCTCCTAACTAGTCTACTTCAAATCTAACTAACTCCATGGCCACAGAGGAACCTATTACCAAAGGTGGATATGCACAAATTTAATGGAAAAGATCCACTCAATTGGCTCAACCAAATGGAAAGTTTTTTTGACCTACATCAGATTCCAAGTGGACAGAAGGTTACCATGGCATCCTTGTATCTTGAACCTGATCAATTCATTTGGTATCGATGGTTGTGTGCTCAAAAGAAAAAGATGACTCTCAATGTCACTTGGTCAATTTTTACAGAGAAGCTACAATTACACTATGGCAATAGTGTGACAGAGAATTACTTTAGCCAACTAGAAAAATTGTGACAAACTGGCTCCGTCAAGGATTATATTCATCATTTTCAGAACCTATCCTTATGTGTGGAAATAATTTATGAAGCAAATTTGAATGACCTATTTTTGGGTGGACTCAAGGACCACATTAAACATGAGGTATGCATGTTTAATCCATGTAGTATTTATGATTCTATTATCCTAGCACGTAGATCTAAGGAAAAATTCATAGCCAACAAGAAGCAACCATTCACTCACTTCAAAGATTGTAGCATATCGTCACCAACATTTTTTCCACATACTAGATTAACCCCTCAGCAAATTAAAGAGAAGCATGAAAAAAGATTATGTTTTGGTTGTGATAGCAAGTGGAGTAAATGACATAGATGTGCTGAGAAGAAGTTATTCTACATTGAGGGACCAAATGAAGATGAAGAAGCAGATGATGCCTCTAATGATGATGAGGAAGATATAGAGGAGGTACCTAAAGATTCCCAACCTATAATATCTTGTCATGCACTTGCAGGTATTAGCACTCCACAAACTCTTAAGGTAGTGGGGTTCCTGAAGAAATAGAAGGTGACAGTGGTGATTGATTTAGGGAGAACACATAACTTTATAAACCATAAGTTGGACACTCGATTGAATTGTTTCATCTACCCAGCACCAAAATTTTAGGTCATGATTGCAGATGGTGGCACAATTAATTGTTCAGTGAAATGCCATAGTATTAAGCTTACTATGGGTGGGTAAAATCTTGAGTCTCCTATGTTTTCTATTCCCATGGGTAACACAGACATTATTTTGGGAGTCCAATGGTTCAGAACCTTAGCTACCATTGAGATGAACTTCCAAGAACTATTCATGCGCTTTCATTTTGAAGGTAAGAAAATTGGACTACATGGATGACATTCAAAATCTCCACAATTGATTAGTTCACATCAGATGACCAAGATGCTAAGAAAGGGGGCAGATGGAATTATTACACGATTATGCTCCATAGATGTTCAACCCACACAAGTATCTACACATCCTGATCTACAAATAATTTTTGAAGACCACTCATCTATTTTTGGGGCCATGCCAAAAGGACTACCACCAAAAAGAGAACATGATCATGCCATTCAACTAATTCTAGGTAGTCAACCACCAAATATCAGAACATATAGATATCCATATGCACAAAAGAATGAAATTGAAAATATGGTCCATGAGATGCTAGAGGTAGGGATCATCAAGCATAGCCAAAGTGCATATTCATCACCAGTGGTCATGGTGCAGAAGAAGGATGACACATGGAGGATGTGTCCAGATTATAGGGGAATCAACAAGTACACCATCAAAGATAAGTTTCCTATTCCAGTAATTGATGATTTACTTGATGAGTTGCATGGTGATAATTATTTCAAAAAATTGGATCTTCACTTGAGGTACCATCAAATTAAAATCAAGGATGAAAATGTTCATAAAACTGCTTTTAGAACACATGAGAGCCATTATGAGTTTTTGGTAATGCCCTTTAGTCTTACAAATGCACCATCTACTTTTCAGAGATTGATGAACACTATTTTTAGGAATTTTTTAAGGAAGTTTGTGCTAGTTTTCTTTGATGACATATTTATTTATAGTCAGACATGGGAAGCACATCTGCAAGATGTGAAGCAAGTGTTGATAGTTTTGGAGAAGCACCAACTTTATGCGAAGCCATCTAAATGTGCTTTTGGAGTACAGGAGGTAGAGTACCTTGGTCACATTGTTTCCCATGAAGGGGTCAAAGTTGATCCCCAGAAGATCAAAGTGATAATGGAATGGCCCATGCCAAAAACTCTCAAAAACCTTTGAGGGTTCCTTGGACTAATAGGTTACTATAGAAAATTTGTGAATGGTTATGGCAGCATAGTAGCTCCACTCACTACATTGCTAAATAAGGATGCTCTCCATTGGAATGATGATGCCACCAAAGCATTTGAGAAACTAAAAGTAACTATGTGCACCATTCCAATTTTGACTACTCCAAACTTGTCACAACGATTCATTATTGAATGTGATGCTTCTGGATCTGGATTAGGGGCAGTAATAATGTAGGAAGGAAGACCCATTTCATTTGAAAGTCATCAATTCAAAGGTAAGAATCTACAAAAACCTATCTATGAGAAAGAAATGATGGCTATTCTTCATGCAGTTAAACAATGGAGGCCTTATCTGATGGGTAGACACTTTAAGGTGAAAACGGATCATGATAGTCTCAAATACTTTTTGGAGCAAAGATTATCATCTGAGAAACAACAAAAATGGGTAACCAAAATGTTGGGTTATGATTTTGAAATCATCTACAAGAAGGGTAAAGATAATGTAGTAGCAGATGCACTATCCAGATGGGATGAATCCATAGAAGCATTACTTTGTGCAATGTCCATGTTGCAAGTAGATTGGGTAGATGAAGCTAGGTTAGAATGGGAGCAAGACAAGGATACACAGGTTCTAATTCAGAATCTCCAGTAAGGTTTGCATGCATCTCCAATTGGGGGACACTCAAGGTTCTTGAAAACTTATCATAGAATTAAGAAAGGATTATTTTGGGAAGGACTCAAGGGAGATGTACAAAATTTTGTGGAAGAATGCTTGATATGCCAATAGAATAAAGGTGAAATAGTTAAGACCCAACCGTTAGCAATTCCTAGTCAAAGGTGGGAGGAGGTTTCTATGGATTTCATCACTGGGTTGCCTTATTCTAAAGGTAAAAATGTTATTTTGGTCATTGTGGATAGGCTTACAAAATATGCCCATTTTTGTGCTCTCTCACACCCATTTTCAGAAAGTACAGTAGCAGCTATTCTTATGGAAGCAGTTCTCAAATTACATGGAACCCCAAGAATAATTATAAGTGATCATGATCCTATTTTCACTAGTAATTTCTAGACTGAACTATTTTCCTATTTGGGTACTCAGCTAGCTCATAGCTCATCTTATCACCCCCAATCTGATGGACAAACTGATGTGGTTAACAAATGTTTAAAGGGGTATCTCCATTGTTTTGTATCAGATAAACAAGAACATTGGGTTAAATGGCTACCACTTGTAGAATATTGGTATAACACATATTTCCATACCTCTTCTAAAATGTCTCCATTTTTGGCACTATATGATTACCATCCACCTTCCATTACTTCTTCATTAAAGGTGCACACCAAGGTTTGAGATGTGGAAGAACACATTCAACATCAACAAGAGGTTTTGGCTAGTTTGAGAGAGAATTTGGCCTTGGCACAAAATAGGATGAAGCAACAAGAAGATCAACACTGTAGTGAGTGAAATTTTGAGGTGGGTGACTGGGTATTTGTTCATTTGCAACCTTACGAGTAGATGTCCTTGAAGCAACAAAGAAAGGACAACAAACGTGCTACTAAGTATTATGGCCCTTATCAGGTTCTACAAAAAATTGGAAGTGTGGCTTACAAGCTTGGGTTACCTCATTCATCTCACATACACCCAGTATTTCATGTTTCTTGTTTGAAGAAGGTCATTAGATAGAAAGTTTTTGCCCAAACAGAGCTCCTAGAACTAGATGAAGAAGGACGAGTCATTTTGGAACTAGAGAAGATCCTTCAAACACGTACTAAGAGGTTGAGAACTAGAGAGATTAGGGAATATTTGATCAAGTGGAAAAACCAAAGTAGTGAAGATGCAACTTGGGAAGGTGAAGATTTTCAGCAACAACATCCAGAGTTGTTCAACATTGAGGACAACGTTGGTTTGAAGGGGAAGGGCATGTCATGCCCCTAACCTATCACATGTATGAGGATAGTATTAGCTGAATTTTGGCTTACTTATCCCTCTTTGACATTATATTACATTTATCTATGCTTTCTTTTGATTAGTAGGTCAGCTTATGGAGTAACCATGGCCTAGATCGACTATATATAGGAGGTAGTGGGTAATTATTTATCATCATATTGTGAATTCTGCTCTTATTGAAGCGTGTGGAGGTTGCCTCCTTGAAGTGGATTATATATTATCATATATATAGATATATTTTGGTCATATTTGGATATAATTCTGTTGTCATACTCAATTCTTGAAGTAATTTCATTACAAGGTATATGAAAGATAGATTTTAAGTCATATGAAACTTGGTCATGTGGTTTTAGGTCTGTACGAGGATGTGGAAGATTACTATTATTATTAGAAATAAAATGGTGCAGTGATATGAGTATATTTTGATGTCTTATGTAGGCTTGTGTGATGTTTTGTTGAGTTCATGACATGAACAGAACAGGTCAAGGTATCAAGAGAATTGAAAGATTTAGCCTAGTCATGGCATGGTGAATGTATGCATTGGTGGCATGATGAGGTGAGTGTAATTAGGCATGTGAAATATTTTAAAACATTATTTGAGCATGTGTGTAAGGTTTATAAGCATCAATAAGAGGCTCAGGGTGAGCCTACAGAGGTAGGACCATGAGACTAAGTTTGCACCTAGACCACTCCTAGACCCTACCTAGCCTAGTGAGTTATGAAGATTATATTAAAATGCAATTATTCATATGCGAGCATATAAAAATTTAATATATGTTTTTTAAGCATGTTCACAAAGTTTTATGCCAAGGTTTACATGAAATGGCATGAAAAGTGGTTTTAAGTCTCTCAAGTACATAAAATGATGGTATGCAAACCAGAGGACTTTCAGGTGTTCATTGGCACATGTATCCTCTACATGGGAATATAATATATTAAGTATATATGGGTAATTATCCTATATAATAATTATAATTATTGGATTTATATTTAAAGGGCAGTTTTTTATGAGCAATCGTTAACACCAAAACCTATGTTAAACCTCTCTAAAACCCTAATAAGGACCTGATGTAAAAGATATTGTTAAAAATAGAACATAATGGTTTTAAATGAATAAAATAAATATTTTAAAATGTATTGAACTCTCCCAATTACAGTTAAGTGGTGGTGGTTAATCAGATGAGAGGAAGAATATATAGATACATGCTTGTTTGTGAAGAATTTGTTGTAGCATTCAAAAGTTGCATTGGTCAAGAAAATAAATAGATGGAAGAAGGAGATATAGAATCATAATATATGTCCATTATATTTTTTGGATAGGTTACACCTTTAAATTGTTATAAACTAGTCATGCAAGTTAGCTAGTCATTAATAGGCATAATGGTGTAAATATTGAAAAACCCAAACAATAGTGAGAAGATGAATTGGAATGTGTTTTCATGATAGAATAAAGAAAACAAGTGCACGGATATGTTTTTCATAAATTTTAATAAATTTTTTTATTTGTATAATTTTTTAAGGTCTATTAATATGGCAAAAATATTTCTCACAAGTTTACATGCCTGGTTCAGATAAGACAGTGTGATATAAGGTCATGAGATTGGTCTAAAAGGAAAAGTTTTGATATTAGACTATATGATTTTTGTGTTTGAGGATATTATAAATATGTCAAATAATATTTTTAATACATCAATATTCATGGAATGTTTCTATACAAGTGTTGGAGGTCTAAGTCACCTGACAGTGTTTTTATTTAAACTAACATTTTTGAGCGAGTGAGTTGCAGGGATGTTCTTGAGCCCTTATCTCTTGAGTGGAAGTGTCTAATGCATTTTTTAATAACACTGAATTCATTTAGATTATATATATGTAATTTTTTATCATATTTAATTGGTTTAAGTGTGTTTTAAGTCTCATTTTACAAGAAAGACTTTTTTGTGTACATAGGCCTAATAGGACTGAGTAGTATTGAAGGGTTTCATAAAGGAGTTGGACCTAAAATTTGTTATAGAGATTAGAGGATGTTGGTTAAGTTATTTTTAGATGTTTTTTGAAATTATTATGTTATGTATAGAGGATTAATGATTTCTAATGTATCAAATGGTAATGTGTTGATAAGAAGGCCTAATGTAATTAGGTCTCCATGAGACTTAAAAGTGAAATTAGGCCTAATTGAGTCATGACATACCAAAAGGGACTAAAAGGTAATTTTAATATTATTTAATGATATGTCCTAGTACCTATTATATGGCTTACATAATAGGTTATGTGTGTATGGCCAAATAAGTGGTATATGAACAAGGAATAGTATATATAAAAGGCATTTTCAGGACTACTTGAGCAAGCTAAGACTAAGTGAATGGATTGATAAATAATTGAGCTTAAGGAGGTTAGTTGACATGTTTTAAACCATTATTATAGATAATAAATAATATCATGATTATCATATAGGTGTTCTATAGTTGTAGATCAAGGTCATACGACATATTCAGTCTTAAAGAGAGCTAGTTGAGCGAAGAAGCCTAGAAGTAGTTTTGAGATAGATAAAGTAAAGCATATTTTAAGGAGTGATCATTTCCTATTGAGAGGATATGAGAGTTTCATATAATATGTTCCTAATGGATGATAGTGCATAGAGTAGATAAATATCTTAGTATAAGAAAGAAGGTTGTTTGGCTATGTTGGTGCTTAGTCAAAGAGGGAGATGAAGCTTCCTTGTAGGTTAGAGCTTATAAAGTTGGCGTTAGATGAGTTGGTGTTTGGTCAAGAATAATTTTGATCTACCATAAGGTTTTTCACTTTCACAATTCTCCTTTGAATAATTTGGTGCTTAGTCATAAGGGATGTAGCCTCCTAGTAAGTGGGTATTTGCTAAATTCAAGTGGGTGCTTGATAAACTTTGGGTTGGTATTCCATGTTGGGTTGGTGCTCAACTAAATTTGATACATTATCTTATAGAATAGTTTTTCCAATCTTTATTTTAGTGGTTTTTATTTCCCATGATGGTTTCCCACGTATGTGATGTGTTATCTTATCTCATGCTCATGTGATTAGATCTTAATGAATTGTTAAATCATTATGTTGCTTTCATAGTTCATATATGAGTATATGTAATTGATTTAATATTTTTTTAGACTGATTCATGCCACCTCTCATTCATTTTTCCTCCAATAGGTCTATCAATTTCATGACATGTAATCCAATAGTATTTTTTCCATATATTTGGCATCTTATATCATGTACAACACTTGCTAAGTACTTAAATAAAAGAGATTCAATTGAAACCTTAACGAAAATAATGTTGTGGTTTACCTCAAAACTCTACACACTAAAAATTTCAAATGTGACTAATAATTCCATTGATGTAACTTTCCTTGTCAATATTTATAACATCATTATCACTGTATACAAATAATTAATGTTTTTGTTTAACACCAACTTAAACAAGGAAGTAGCCATATAAAAAATTAAAATTAACATCAAAACCATATGTAAGAGATAATTTTTATATAATTTGACATTATGGAAAGTCCAATTCATTTTTTTGCTTAAAAATATGGTGAATATCTATAAAGTTAACAGTTGGGGATGTAAGCATTAGGTTGGCCATCACTCAACCAATGTTTTAACTAGGTAATAACATCATGTGTTTTTTAACTTAAATTAAAACTTGAAAATTGATGATCAATTATCTTTTATTGATGCCTAAACCCTTGTAAAATAGAATACATGAAAATATTTTTAACCTAGAGAAATAGTCAAACACTAGGGATGCCAGAAGACTAAACAATATTAAGGAAGAAAAGACAAAAATGAAAACTAAAGCATTGGAATATCCACAATAATATACAATTTTTCAGTAGTTATTTATGAATACCATACCTAGCATGACTCCACATAAATACACCATGACAAAAGGAAGAACTTAACTAGTAAACACAAAATTTATCTGGCACTAATTATGGAAAAATGTTGTATGATTATAAATAATCAGGCAACAATCAATGTTATATTTAATAAATAAAATGTTTGTAAATAAAATTGTGTATTATGTGTGTAATCAAAGTGGTGAAGGTGGTAATGTGTAAAATTATAAATACATGGGTTGAATCTCAAGATCAAAATGCTTAACACTTTTGATTAGTAAATGTTATGGTGGACATGTCGTTAAAAGGATTGTACATGTTGGTTAACATCATCCATAAAAAAAACCATAAATCAATTCTTGTCAACAACTTACCTATATTATGATATTTTCCAATAACCACTAACTTAACATCTTCCATATTCACTTTTAAAATTTTGACTTTCTCACACCATTCTCCTTCAATTCAAAACAACTCAAATCCTATGAGTTGCCCCAATTATATTCCTAAAATTTATTCTTGACATTATTTTTTAACTAACATTATAAAATATGAGTACATTTTATTCCTATTATAGTCCTTCCCATTTCACTAAATACTTTTTATAACTTCTTTGTCATATGTTCATTGTCTTCTTATCTAAAACCTATACTATCTTTTCTTTCTTCTTACTTGGTACCTATTAATTCCTATCCACTTCTTCATATTTTTCCATTAACCATGTTTTCCATGAAAATCATATAAATATCAGACATTAAACACTAGAGAGATGTCAAATTATGTGGGAAATGCATCTAATAAGCACTGTCATTGATTTTATTCATAATTGTACATAGACTAATTTTCTTATTTTTTAAATTTGTATGTTCCTTTAGGAAATATTTATTTTCTCAAATACACCATCACCAAATCTCTTTCTTAAATACCTTTGACATTTTTGTTACATGTGTTACCCTTTTATAATTTTCATTATTTTTCGATAGACTTGTTATTATAATTATTATATGTGCTCTACAAATGCTTCAACATCATATTTAATTCATTTTTCAATTATCAAATACACCAAATATATAATACACATAGGATTTCTATCATAGAAAAATTGAAATGGTAAGTTTTCCTATTGAGCTATTCACTAAACTATTTTAGGTAAACTTAACTTCCTATACAGCCAAGTCCCATTACTTTAGCTTCTTTCCAACTATTCATATCAACTAATTTCCCAAGCTCTTGTTTACTAATTTTTTTGGTTCATATGTTTATTAATGGTATTTACTACTAAATTATAGTTTAATTCCTAGTTTCTTTGAGAGTCCTCCAAAAATGACTTATAAATTTTGTGTCCCTATTTGATGTAATGATTTTTTATACACCATGTAATCTTAATACATCCTTGAAAAAAGTTATGTTACTTTAGTGGCATCATTGGTTTTATTACATTCATGTATTTCTCAAATATCTTGAAAAAAATTGGATCGGTATCATATAATTATTTTAAAACTTTAAATCCAACTAATTCCCTTGCCATAGTTATGAACAACAACACTCGCCTGCTCAACGCATTAGCTACATGATTATGCTTTCCTAATTTATGCTTAAAAATAAAAGTATTCCTCTATGTAAAAATACACCCAATCTGCATGCCTACTATTTAAATTATTTTGAGTGTTCACATGTTTCAAAGCCTCATGATCCGTAAACATGATAAACTCTTTAGGCACCAAGGAATGCCTTTGATGTGTTAATATTTGTACAATGGCATAAAATTCAAAATCATATGTAGAATACTTATATCTTATATAACTGAATTTATCATTAAAATATGTAATTGACCTTCCTTCTTGATTCAACATAACACCAATTACCACATGTGAAACATCAAAATCCACCTCAAACACTTTGTTAAAATCTGGTAATGCTAAAACATGTTTTTTTATAATCTTGTGCTTCAAAAATTGAAAGAATGTTAGTGCAACATTTTTCCACACAATTTTTTTCCTCTCATGTAATATGTTAGTTGTGAAATAATACTATTGAAATTATTAATGAACTTTTTATATTAAAGTGTTAAACCATAGAAAATTCTTGCCTTTGTGATGCTCTTTGGAATAGGCCACTCAATAATTGCCTTTGTTTTTTCTTCATCCACTCTTACATCATCTACTAAAATTACAAACTCAAAAAATACCAAACTATTTTGTATAAACTTACACTTCTTTAGATTTGCACAAAGCTTATAATTTATTAATAATTCTAATACCATTATCAAATGCCTTAAGTGTTTTTTTGTACTCTTACTGAATATCAAACTGTCAACAAAATAAACAACTAAAAATTTACTAATGTAATTTTGCATCACTATGTTCATCACCCTCATAAACATATTAGGTGCATTAGATAATTTGAATGGAATCACTATTCACCCATATAAACCATCCCTAGTTTTGAATATTATTTTCCATCCATCTCCTTCATGAATTCGAATCTAATAGCATTCACTCCTTAGATCAATCTTAGTAAATTATTTTGATCTTACAAGCACAATCATCATTTCATCTAAATGAGGCATAAAATATTTGTATTTGATAGTTATTTTATTGATTAATATACTATGTTCACATATCCTCTAGGTCTTATATTTATTTAGATTTAATAATGTTGGTTTTATAGATAGATTCATGTCCTCTCTTACTACATCCTTTCTCACCAATTCATTAACCTATTTATTCTATTTTTCATGTTCTGTTGGACTCATCCGATAAGCTGATTGATTGAGTAGATCTAATCTTGGAATCAAAACAATCTGATTTTAAATGTATCTCTTTGGTTTTAAACCATTTGGTACCTCGTCATGTATAACATATACATATTTTATCACTGTTGTTGCTTTTGATGGTATTTTCACCACTTTGTTGTATTCTTTCTTTACTATTAATGCATAAAAATTTATGTCATCTTCATGTATTTGAAAAAAATATATATGGTCAACATGATTTATGCCTTCCCTTCTTATTTTAGATATAATAAAACTACCTTTGTATCTCCTTTCTAGAAAGTACATGTATTCTTTGCTCCATCATAAATTTATTTTCTATCATATTTCCATGGTTTTCTCAACAACACATGGCATACATCCATTCGATTAACATCACACAATAGTTCATCTCTATAAGTTTTTCAACTAAAAAACTTGATTAAACAAATTTTATCTACTTTAACTTTATTTCCTTTATTAAATCATGAAATCCAATAAGGATAATGATATTTTTCATATTGTAATTATTAGGAAATGCTAGTCCTCACATTGATTTCTAAAGTAAACAATTACAAAAGTAATAATTCACTAATAGTTAAATTAAATTAATAATTGATATTTAGTTTATTAAATAAATATATTGTTAAATAGTTAATAATATATCTCGAGCTAATATAACTAGATGATTGAGATTTTATAAAGATTATAATATCCCCTTTTATAGGCTATTATTTACCTATACATCAAAACCTATGGGTCTATGTAATAGAGCGATATATAATATTATAATGTGTGTTTATAATATCTCTGCACTAGGTGTTTGGCTCTATTGCCATTAAATAATCTCATTGGATTCCCATTATTGGTATTAGAGCATACATTGTTATAGAAGCTATGGACCTTTGAAAACATATGAGGGGTAGTTACTTGGCAATTTGTCCGTATGGATGAGCTATGTTTTTGAGAATGAGTTTGTAGGAGTATTTTTGAATAGAAAAATACAGTATGTGTGTAGTATTAATCTCTATATATGTTGAATCTATTCAGCCTCATCGTGTCAAATTTAACTCAGTAGACTAAACAATATTCCTAAACGTTAGACGAGCTACCTACTTTGCTTCACGTGCCATCTTTCTCTTATAGAGATCAATTTGTGCATTGACAAAGTAAAACAAGTTTTTAATTTCATTGCAGAACCATTTTATCAACTTCTGCAGACATTACAGTTTCCTGTCCAACGTATACATTCGTGCATCGATCCATCTTTATTTATCTGATACGGCATTATTATCAAGCATTTCTACCGTCTTCATACAGTGTAAAATCTCAGTGTGCTTGTTTAATAGTCGTTGAGCATATAGATCTATAAATATCTAACTCGTGACTCCATTTATCAAATATTGGTTAGCCTTCACATTGGGTGACTTGTCAGTATTAGGGAAATCTCACTACCGGTTCGTAATCTATTTATAGTCAACATTTGATTTATGCACTTCTATTTATTGTGACTCGCAGTCTCCAACCATGTAAACAAGGGCCATCTCCACACTTACATAAATATTGCATGTTGTCAAAATCGTGCTTCTTCATAGTGTTATGTTGTGTTTTAATGTATTTAGTTTGTAACTATATTAGAAATTAATGTTAAGTCGATTAGTATTGGGTAGAGTCATAGAAGTAAGTTATTTATTTTTAGGCATAAATTTATTTTATAAATCTATTTTTTAATTGTGATTGTCACTTTAAGTTTGAAAAACACAAGTACTTGTGTTATAAGTTCAAATATATCAGATATGGATTTATAAGAGTCATGTTGAATAAATGGTTTATAGTATTTCTTTTTATAGATCAATTTTATTTTTTTGAAGTTACATTATAAGTCTTATAAGTCAAAGTGTCAAAAGTTAAAAATCCTAAGGTGTCAATTTTAGCATTTGGTCTAAATAAAGTTTTAGTATTTTGAGTCGACGAGTTGTTTTTTATAGTTTGTGTTCAAATAGATTTGTAGGGATAATTTATGTCATAAATGAGAGTCATTGTCAGAATTGTAAAATAAATAAATTAATTAATAAAAAAATTGCCTCATAGATGCATTATCACTTGTAAGCAACATCTAGGTTATGGGGGAGTTGAAATTTATATGGAAACAACTAATAGAGATCCTGTCAGAACCATCAAAACACATGTTGACCTATCTTGCTAAGTAAGAAGAGACGTGTTGGAGGCCGGAGGCAATCGAGGAAGGAGGTTTATTATGCCTCTCATTAGCCATTAATGAATGGGCACTTTTGCTATAGTGGTGCTTTATTTTATTTTTAGTATTTGTTTGTATGTATGATAAATAAGAGATGTATTTCCTATTTTCCCATATAGTGTATTACAAAAACAAGGCATTTAGGAGATGCAAGAGTGAAATTTGAATAGATGGTTCTTGCTTATTATTCCCATACTATATAGGTTGATGAAGTTTCCTCAGTGAATGGTTGATGGCGGATGGTTTTTGTTCAAAGTTTCCACACTGATTTGATTGATGTATTCTTGACAATGAATGGTTGATGAGAGGTTGATGTTTTCCTTCTATACTTTCATTAAGTCTTGTGAAACCCAAATTATCATGTAAGGCCTAAGGGGGTAAAGTTAGGAAATGTTAGTTCTCACATTGATTTTTAAAGTGAATAATTAAAAGATTAGTAATTCACTAATGGCTAAATTAAGTTATTAGTTAATATTTAATTTTTTATATGAATATATTGTTAAATAGTTAACAATATATCTAATGTGAATATAGCTACATGATTGATATTTTATAGGTATTGTAGTATCTAATTTATAGACTATTTTTTGCCTATATATTAATTGAAAACTATGGGTATATGTAATAGAATGAAATATAATATTATAATGTGTGTTTATAATTCATTTGCAGTATATGTTCGGCTCTATTTCCATTTAATATTCTCATTGATTTTCTATTATTGGTATCAAAGTGACGATTTTCAGAGCAGCTATGGACTTATGAAATCATGTGAGTGGTAGTTGTTTGGTGGTTTGTCCCTATTGATAAGAGATGTTTTTGAGAATGAGTTTTTAGGTGTATCTAGAAATAGAATAATATAACATGTTTGTATTATTACTCTCTATATAAGTTGAATCTACTCAGCCTCATCGTATCAAATTCAACTCAATCGACTAAGAAATATTACTAAATGTTCCATAGCTTGCCCACTTCACTTCACATGCCAAATTTCTCTTATAGTTTTTGATTTGTGCATTGACAAAGCCAAAAAGGTTTTTAATTAAATTGCAGAATTTTTCAATCAAATTCCATAGACATTACACTTTCCTATCTAGTGTATACATTCTTTCATTGATCCATATTTATTCACCTGATACAATGTTAATTTATTACATTTATATAGTCCTCATACAATGTAAAATATCAATTTTTTTATTTAATAGTTATTGAGCACACAGATCTATAGAGATATAACTTGAGACTCTGTTTATTAGATATTGGTAAGCCTTCACCTTTGGGGACTTGTCAATATTAATGAAATATCACTACCAGTTCAGAATCTATTTGCAGTAGACATTTGATTTATGTACTTCTATTTATGATGACTCACAATCTCTAAGCATGTAATCAAGTTCCATCTCCACACTTATATAACGGTTACATGTTGTCAAAATCTTGCTTATTCATAGCTGTTTAGTTTTGTTTTAATGCATCTAGTTTCTAGTTTTAGTTTGTAACTATATTACAAATTAATGATAAGCCAATTAGTATTAGGTCAATTCATTGAATTAACTTATTTATTTTTGGTCATATTTTAATTTTATAGGTGCATTTTTCATTGTGGTTTCCATTTTAGGTTTGGAAAATCCAAGTACTTGTGTTATAAGTTTTCATATATCATATGTTGGTTTATAAGAGTCATGTTTTATAAATGGTCTATGGTAGTTTTTATTTAGGGGTCTATTTTATTATCTTGAAGTTACATTATAATTCCTATATGTCAAAGTGTCAAAATTCAAAAATCCTAAGGTGTCAATTTCAACATTTTCTCTAGATAAAGTTTTGGTATTTTTTACTCATTGAGTCATATTTTATAGTTAGTAGTCAAATCAAAGTTTTCACTTGTATTTAGAGTCATATTATGTCATATTGTATTTCAAATGAGATTAATTGTAAAAATTATAATAATAAAATCAAAACAGAAAATAGAAAAAAAATACCTCATGAATGCATTATCGCCTGTACACAACATCTAGATTATGGTGGGTTCAAATTACTATGGAAAAAACTAATAGAAAACTTGAAGAAACCATTGAAACACATGTTGAACTATATTATTAAGTAAATATTTACTTGTTAGACATTGGAGACAATGGAAGAAGGAGGATTTATATGCCTCTCATTAACTACTAATGAATGAGGATTTTTGTTATAATGGTTCATTTATTTTATTTTCATTACTTATTTGTATATGTGATAAATAAGAGGTGTATTTACTATTTTCCTACATAGTGTATTTCATAAATAAAGGTATTTAGGATATGCAATATTGAAAGTTAAATAGATGGTTCTTGCTTGTAGTTTCCACATTGTATAGGTTGATGAAGTTCCCTTAATGAATGGCTCATGGTAGATGGTTCCTGTTTCAAGTTCTCGCATTGATTCAATTTATGTGTTCTCAATAGGGAATGGTTGATGAGAGTTTGATGTGTTCTTTCTCTACTTTTATTAATTTTGGTAAAAAACAAATTACCATTTAAGGCCTAAGAGGGGTAATGTTAAGAAATGTTAGTCCTCACACTGATTTTTAAAGTGAATAATTACGAGATTAATAATTCACTAATAGTTAAATTAAGTTAGTATTTAATATTTAGTTTGATATATGAATATATTATAAAATAGTTAATAATATATCTAATGTTAATGATGACAGAGAAATTTGTAGTTATTTATTGAATAATAGATGGGTGCATATATATAATGTAAAACTAGTTAAATAGTTGAGAATCAATGGTAGTTACCAACTAAAAAAAACTAATAAGAATCATTATAATAGTAAATATGCTACAAATGTACCCCCAAAACAAATCAAATTTCATCTATCCAAGTGACTTTATGAGTATATCTGCTACCTATGAATCTGTTGGGCTTTACTAGAGCTAAATGTGGTGGTTGAAGATTTGTTTTGGAATATAGTGATACTAGACCTCAATGTGTTTGGTGTTCTCATGAAATATTAGATTCTTGGCCCACTTTAACACACCCTAATTATCATAGAAAATAATTGATGATTGATCTTCAAGAATGTCTATGTCAGATAGAATGCGATGTACCTCACATACAACTCCTTGTGTGGCATGGTATTATGCCTCTATGGGTGAAAGAGAAACTATAGATTGATTCTTACTTATCCATGAAACTAGTCTAGATAAGATATGAAAAATATACATTGAGGTTGATTTCCTATCATCAATAGATCAAGTAGAGTTCAAGTTTGTGTATCCTTACAAGAGCAAATTTGAGTTCTTATTATGTTCTAGACCATAATAAATTATACCTCAAACATATCTAAAAACATGCTTCACTACAATCCAATGACACTTTTTGGCTCTAGCACAAATCTAGAAAGATAGCTAGCATCAAAACATATGTGTGATCTAGTATAAGTCAAGTAAATTAGACTCCCAACAAGTTGCTTGTAGTGATTTTCATCTACTTGAGGTGACTCTTGAAATATAGATAGTTTCCAACCTTTTTATATCAGAGTTCACATTGGTTTAAAATCTATCATGCCATATTTCTCAAGGAGTGTCTTGGCATATTTCATTTATGAGACAAAAATATGATTCTACTTTTTACATATCTCCAATCCAAGAAAATAATTAATTAGCCCAAAATATGTCATGTCGAAGGATTTCTTCAAGTCATTATTTACTTCTTCAACAAGTTGATATGAACTTCCTATGATCATGAGATCATCTACATATAAAACAAGAATGACAATCTTTGTGCCTACCTTCTTGATATACAATTTTGTATTTAAGGGGCTATGAATGAACCTATGATATAATAGATGATCATCAATATTATTGTACGATGCTCTTTGTGCTTGCTTAAGTCTATAGAGTGAATTAATTAGACAACATACCTTATGTGGATGTTGTTCATTAATGAAGCATTTTGGTTGGGTCATGTATACTTATTCTTTGAGATCACTATTCAAGAATACACTTTTCACATCCATCTATTGAAGATTCCATCCCTTTTGTGTTGTGAGTGGGCAAACAACTTTGATGGTCTTGATCTTAGCAATGAAAGGAAAGGTCTCCTCATAATTTATTTTTTATTGCTAAGCATATCCCTTTACAACAAGTCATGATTTATATTTTTTGATAGATCCATCTACCTTATATATTATCTTGAAAACCCAATTATAGAGAATGTATTTTTTTTCTATAGTTAGATCGACAAGTTCCCATGTCCCATTTTTGATGAGGTCATCATATTCACCATCCAAGGCCTTCTTCCACTAAGGTTGACATAAAGCCTCTTGAATTATCTCTAGTTGGATGATGTCAAACTACTAAACTCATTAGTGCAATATTAACTTCCTATCTTGCCTCTCTTATGGTTTGAAATTTTGATGAAGTATCTAGATTAGAGTTCACATTTCTCTACCCATTTTTGACATTGATGTTTTTGTTGATTTGATGAAGAATTATCTTCCATATTTATAATATCAAGAAATAATTCTCCTTAAAGTTTACCTTATTTGTTAAGAGATTCTTCATTCTTATCATCTAACTATGGGAATCATCTATGAGAGGTGGTATGTTCTGGCTCATTCTATGATAATGAGTTTAATGATGACTCATCACAAACCACTTCTTGACTTCTATATATCTTATTTATCTCAAGATGCATGAGATGATATGATTTTAGGGTAGTATTATATCCGAATAGAAGGTGCTTGAGTATCTTTAGTTCTATTTTTTTCCTCTTTTTAGTAGGGATATGCATATAAGATATACAACCAAATACTCTAATATGAGAGATCAAAGGTTTATGACCACTCCACACCTATTTTAGTGTCTTTTAATTTAAGATCTTTATAGGTGCCTTATTGATAAGATATACATCTATCTAAATTGATTTTACCTAGAATGACACATCCAACTTCATAGTGGGAAGCATGTAATGAACCATCTCCATCACATAATGATTTCATCACTCTAGTATTAAATTTTTTAGTGTCATATAGGGAAAATTCTATCATATTTGATGTTTTGTTGCTTCAATAATGTCAAAATTTCTATTTATGTGAATTCCCCCCATCGATCTAAGTGGAGGAGTCAAAGAAGCATCCCTGATTGGGTGATAATAATCTGGTAGAAGACCTTAAAATGTGTAAAGGCTTCACATTTATTCTTCAAAAACAACACCATATATTGTGAGATAAATCATCAACAAATAACTAAAATTACTTGAATCCTTAGAAAAATCTAGGCAGGGGTCCACACAAATTGGTATATACTACATCGATACGATCTTTAGCTTGTGAGGAACTTAGATTAAATATAACTCTATCTTGTTTGATGTCAAGGCATCCATGGCATATAGGTAGTGAATGAGGTAGCTAAAGAATTCCTCAGGCCATAGCCTTAGATTTGAGCCAGTATAAATAACTAGCAAAAAGGTGCCCATATTGATAATTCCACAATGTTGTATATTATGTCCTAGAGGTAGAGAGAGTAATGACATCAAATAAAACTACATCTAATGAAAATAATCAATCCTTCAAAAAAGATCTAGCAATGACCTGACCATCTTGTGAGATGAGAAAAGATTTTGTGCCATTATTAATCATGAACTCAACCCTAACCTTATGATTCAAGAGTTGACTTACATGAAAGATATTTGTTTTCAATATAGGGACATATAGTACCTTAGTTAGATTATATGTTCACATCTTGAGAGGAATGGTGAATGTACCAATTATTTTTGTAGTATACTCTTTGTCTTTTGTTATTAGAGCTCAATCTCTAGTGGGTTGAGTCATCAATTAATTAAATATTTCCTTGCGTCCTATAATATGCTTGCTAGTGCCTAAGTGAATTAATGAAATTTTACTCATGTGTGATGAGGTTTAGGAGATAAGAACTACATATTTATACGAACCACTATGTTCTAATTTTTTTGGTACTACCTCTTAAGATTCATAATCCTATTAATGTTGTGCCACTACATTTCCACATTGATTCCATCATCAAGGATATATTTTGGATTTATGTGACTGATCTCTACTGGATGTGCTCTCTTGATAGTATGAGCCTTGTGTTAATGTTTTATACCATCAGAGATATGTATCATGCATATTGGAATGGAAAATATGACACCATATTTTTGCCTTTTCAAATTATTTTATTATTGTGTGTGATTTTTTGGTCATTTTGTGAATTTTAAACCACATTTATTGGAAATTACCACATTTATTGGAAATTAAGGATTTATCCTCAAAATCTTCTTACATAGACTAGATGGCTTCTTATTGAAATAAATTTACCAATTCTTTGAAATACATTACTTGCTTTGTGATATTTAGTGTTATGATGAATGTGAAAAATTGAGAGAAGAGAGATCTCAATGTGATAGAAACCAAAAACTTATCCTCAATCATTTCTCAAAGCAAAATCAATTCAGCTCATAGTTCACTACTCAACATAATAATTCCTCAAATTTATCACCATATTTCATACTCAGAGTATAAAGCTTGGACTAGAGATGGACTATATTCATCTTATTCTTTATCTCATATATGGTGAAAAAAATATCCTAAGCCTATTTCAATGTCAACACATCCTGAATATGAGGTTGAACCTCATCAGTGACATTGAGTGTGATCAACACCAAGGATTCTGATTTGACTTGTCATATTTGGTTCACTCATCAACTCTACAAGAATGGGTTACTACACCAGTGATGATGCCCCATAATTATTTAAACTAAAGAATCATTCACATCATAGTATTCCATGTGGCAAAGTTTGTCCCTTTAAGGAGTTGGGTGTTATACAATAAGATTTTAGGTGCATACATATTTGTTTTTTACTATATTTTTATACAAAATTTTATGACTAAATTGATATTTTATGCTTCAAATTTTTATTTAAGAAAGTATACCTAGTAGGCATTTGTTTCGGTCTTCTTATTTCACTTCTGATAGCACCTATATGCTTGATTTGTCTACACTTTGCTTAAAGATTTCACTCTTCAATTTTCTTTGGAATTTGTGTTTTGCACTTTCCATGATTCAAAATTCTAGTGCAGTTAGCACCGATCAAGATTTAAGTAGACTGAAAGTCATTGATCATGATAGGATCAGCTTTTGAAGTGTGTTGTTTCTTCCCCATTCTTATCTCTAGGCATGGTTTCCAATCATCTTCCACATCACTTGTTTATCTTAAAGTTTTGATCCACTTCTAGATTTTATTCATCAATCCTTCCACAACTATGTTATCAGACTTCAATGCTTCACCATAGATGATGTGATCAACTAGTCTAAACAAATATCTTCCTCAAGTGTCATTACTTTCTAGATCTTGACACTTTAAGTTTGACTATTTTAAGTATCATACCTTTCAGATTTGTTACAAGTCATTGATATGCTTGTGTCATGGGTATTTTATTATAGGTTGTCATACACTCTAATACTAGACAATGATAGATAAAGCTTTAATTATTTATTGAATAATAGATAGGTGCATATATACAGTGTGAAATTAGTTAAACCATTGACAATGACCAATCTAAATTTCTATAAAATAATGTAGTGGTAATCATGCTACACTAACAATTATTATAACTAGATGATTGATATTTTATAGGGGTTATATTATCCCATTTATAGGCTATTATTTGCCTATATATTAGTTGAAACCTATGATTCTATGTAATAGAGTGAAATATAATATTATGATATGTGTTTATAATATCTCTGCGATCTGTGTTTCGCTCTATTAACATTAAATAATCTCATTGGATTTTATTAGCAAACCTAGTTTCTCTACCATTTCTTTAAAAATCATATTTTCATAACTACAACCATCTATAATTACTTTATATATATTAAATTTTGAATTTATCCTTGTTCAAAAAAAAAATTACATAGCCATGAATCACCACCTTATTTATTCTACACATATTCTTTCCTTGGATTTATCATTGTTCTCCTCATCATGATATTTTATCCTATGTTTAATGCTACAACATTTTTATTTTGTTCTTATATTTCATCCTCCACCAAATTTACTTGTGGACACTCCTCTTGAGTCATTTTTTGTTCATGATAGTGTAGACACTAAAATGCTCTATGTCCTTTTTCTCCACATCTGTAACAAACATAAGTTCTGTGTGGATCATTCCATCCTCTACCACTACCATAGCCTCTACCTCTATGAAATCATCTTCCCCTTTGTTGATATTGAAACCTTTTTATATTATCCTCTTATATTTATGTTCCATGGGATGATCCTCCTCCAATGGAATTAAACCTACCTCACCCATGTATTAGAGGTCATTGTCCTCTTTCTGGCCTAGTTTATCTTATAAAATCTTATCTATTTTTATTTTCTTCTACCTTCAAAGCTAATTGATAATATTCTTCTATAAAAATTATTCTATGCATGTTTGAATCATCTTCATCATAAAACTTAAAACCATTTACATACCTTAGAAACATTTATTATTTTATTTATTCATGATATAATCATATAAAAAGCTTGTAAAACTCATATGTCTATTCTTATATATTGTGATCCTTTTGCCTTTAGTACCATAATATTATCTATATTGTTTATGCATAATCTATAGGACTTCTTCTCCATTTTTCTCCAAGTGTTGATATTTTCTCACCCTTTCTCAGTCTCTCTGTCTATAGGTTATCACACCAAATTATGGCACGACCCATAAATTTTGTGCATGCAATATTAATTTTATTTTCTTCTCTTGAAAATTTCCATTTAATTTTTTTTTCATGCTATTTAACTAGTCTATTGACTCCTTTGATTTTAAACTATCTCTATACTCTAAAACTTCAACCTTGATTCCTTAAATTCTTCCCTCTAAGGCTCAAACCATCCTATCTATTGGTTGTCTTTGTAATTTATATAATTTTAAATAAATTATTTTCCAAAATATTTTTCTTCCACTATTTCCTTTCCTTATTTCCTTTGTGTTTGATTTGTGATGTTTGTGATAATTACAATTAATTATTCCACTATCCTCTATAGTTGTTGCATAGTCATCTTATTATATGTCATTCATTCTCATTCTCTTGGCATATTTACACATGTTATTCAATTATGGAATAATATAAAAAAAATATAGTTTTAAAACCCCATGAAAATTCACCAAAATATTGCCTCTAAGAGTCAAACTTGCTCTAATACTAGATGATGAATCCACAGACTAACAAAGTAAAAAAATATCAATAGACACAGACTCAGAGTTTCCTCAAACCATAATATTCATTGATTCACCTTGAATTAATAAAGCTATTTAAATAAAACTCAACTCAAAATTTTAATTGACATGAAAAAAAAAAAATTAAAAATAATAATAAACTATAACTACCCATGTTATAAATAACAACTTTATTTTCATAATAATTTTTTTTATATAAGTTTATATGGGCCTAAAATTTTTAAAATACTATCTAAATAATAAATTCACTATTTCGGATGAGTTTCAATTAAAGTTTACATTTGGCTACAAAGTTATCTTATTTTTGTTATTTTTAGCATGACTAAAAATGCTAGAATACAATTTTAGACACTTGGATGATCTCATATATCTCTCCAAACATATTAGAATTTTATCTTAATTATGAATCCAATTTTGAATGCATTATTATTTCCTTTATCTTCATTTTGGCTTGAATGAGAGATTAACTAGGTTAACCAATGAAAAATATAGGCCTCTAGAAGATAGGTCTCTACATTAAAGATTTAAACCACACATAGTTATCCCACCTAGTTTTGTGTGTGTGTGTGTGTGTGTGTGTGTGTGTGTGTGTGTGTGTGTGTGTGTGTGTGTGTGTGTGTGTGTGTGTGTGTGTGTGTGTGTGTGTGTGTGTGTGTGTGTGTGTGTGTGTGTGTGTGTGTGTGTGTGTGTGTGTGTGTGCGCACGCGCGTGCATACACTCACACCATAATGATCAATAAATAATCCAATGAAAGTTTTATCTCTTGACACTTGAAACCATATAACCTTGACTTGCATTTGTATTTAGACATGGATCTAGGATTTCTCCTTTATTGGGTTTTCATATGTGTATGATTTTGTGATAATGTCTCAAGAGAGTGATATTTGATTTATGATTTTGATTTCCAATTAGTGAATAAGTTATTTTTAGGTGAGTATAAACTTAGGAAATAAATAATTTTTATTTATAGTTGAATATTTATTTATTCAGCTACACCCTTTCTCACCAATTTAGTAATTTATTTATTCAATTATGCATGTTATATTAGACTCATCCTATAAACTGTTTGATTGGGTAGAGCTAATCCTAGAATCAAATCAATATTATTTTGAATGACTCTCTTTGGTGGTAAACCATCTGGTATCTCACCAGCTATAACGCTTGCATATTTTTTCAATACTTATACTGCTTCTACTACTATTTGTATTACTTTTGTGTTTTCTTTCTTGGTTATTAATACATAACAATAACCTACCATCTTTATGTCTTTCATAAATTATTCTATGGATAACATGATTTTTGCATGCTTTTCTTCTTTAAGAGGTAATAAAACTACCATTGTACAATCTTTGCAAAAAGTATATGTAATATTTGATCTATTAGGAATTATTTTCCTATCATATTTTTATGGCCTTCCTAATGACACATGGCATGCATCCATTGGAATAGCATCACACAATATTGCATCCTTGTAATATTTTTGTATATAATAATTTATTAAACACCTTTTATCTACTGTAACATCATTCCATTTCTTAAACCATGAAATTAGATAAGGATAAGGATGTTTTTAAGATTGAAAACCTAGTTTTTCTACCATTTATTTAGAACCCATATTTTCACAACTACCACCATATATAATTACTTTGCATATCTTACCTCTTAAAGTGTACCTTGTTCAAAAAATATTCATATGCAGCCATGAATAACCACCTTCCCTATTATGCATTTTTTGTTTCCTTAGAGCTATCATTGTTCTCCTCGTCATGACATTTTTTCATATGTCTATTGTTTCAAATTTGATATTTTGTTATTTTTTCTAATCCTTCACCAAATTTACTCTTGGGTGATCCTCTTACCTCCTTTCTTATTCATGATAGTGTAGACACTCAAACTCTTCATATCCTTCTTCTCCAAATATGTAACAACCATAAGGTCTACATGGAATATTCCATCCTCTACCACCACCACAGTCTCTACCTATCTAAAATTCTCTTCCTCTATGTTGGTATTTAAACCCTTTTATATTATCCTCATATCTTTTTATACCATGATAAAATCCTCCTTTAGTGGAATTAAACCCACATCATACCTTTATTTTATGTGATTATCTTATTTGTGTCCTAGTTAATCTTCTAAAAGCATGCCTATTTTTATTTTCTTTTGCCTTCAAAGCTATTTGATAAGCCTCTTCAAGGAAACGTATTCTATGGATGCTCAATTCATCTTGCATAGAAAATTTCAAACCATTTGCATACCTTTCAGCCATATATTCCTTTGTTTCATCATCCTCTATTCATATATGGCATTTTTTTTAAACTCATATGTATATTATTGTATATTATGATCGTTTTACCTTAAAAATTAAAATATTCTATATACAATTTTTACATAATCTAAATGAATAAATTTATCTCTCATATTCTTCTCCATATTGTTCAAAGTGTTTATATTTTATGTACCCTTTCTTCATCTCTCTTTATGTAGGTGATCCCACTAAATAGTTGCATGGCCTTTTAATTTCATGCATGAAAACTTTAATTTATTTTATTCTCTCATTATCTTACATTTGAAAACAAAAATCATTTTATTTAACCAAACTATCAACTCCTATAGTTTTAAACTACCTCCACACTCTAAAAACTCAACCTTGATTCCTTCAATCCTTCCTTCTAAATCCTAAACCACCCTTTCTTACATTGAGGGTGTTTTTTATTCTTCTTCATCATATTTTTGAAATTATTATTCATGGTTTATTTCTTCCACTATTTCTTGTCTTTCCTTTGTCTTTGAATTGTGATATTTGTGACAATTATATTTACTTATTCCACTTGCCTCTACAATTATTGCATAGTCTTGTTCATATGTAAAATTCATCCTCATCCTCTCATCATATTTCACCTATTATTCAATCATAAAATACCCTCCCAAAATATAATTTTAAAACTCCATACAAATTCACAAATATATTACCTCCAAGATCAGAACATGCTCTAATGCAATATGATGAATCCCACGTAATAACAAAAGAAACTATCATGAAGCACAATACTCATAATTTTGTGAAAGCCATAATGTATATTTATTACGCTTTAATGAATAAAATTTATACATAAAATTATTTAAATAAACCTCAAATCATAAATGGATTTGACATGCAAAATTATAAAATCTAAAAAAAAATAAACAAACTAGAGTTTATTGCCCCTAAGGTAAATATCAACATTCTTTTCTTAATAAATTTTGCATGCAAGTTTAGACGGGCCTAAAATTTTAAACATTTCCTCTAAATACTAAAACATGATGTTGAATGATTTTTAGCCAAAGTTCACATTTGCTTATAAATTTATCTTATTTTTGCTATTTTTAGCATGACTAAAAATACTATAATTCAATTTCATACCCCTAGATGATCCCATATGGATCTCAAAACATCTTGGAATTGGCCCTAACCAATAAAGTGGGTTATGAATGGATGATTTTTTCCTTAATCTTAGTTTTTGTTTTAATGATAGCTCAATTTGGTTAACAAGTCAAAATTTATGGTCTCATGAATATTGGTATCAAATAGGGTCCTAATTTGAATTTTAGACATCTATTAATACACATGTACATTAATATATATGACATTATATGATTGATAAATATATAAATCCATTAATGTGTGTGTGTGTGTGTGTGTGTGTGTGTGTGTGTGTGTGTGTGTGTGTGTGTGTGTGTGTGTGTGTGTGTGTGTGTGTGTGTGTGTGTGTGTGTGTGTGTGTGTGTGTGTGTGTGTGTGTGTGTGTGTGTGTGTGTGTGTGAAATTACAAGTAAAATTATTTGAATAATTTAGATTAGAATTGAATCAAATTTGAAGCATTAATTTATTTTTCATGCATTTATTCTAGAAAAAAAATCATATAGACTAAGCACTACATTTTAGATTCCTTGTTGAACATGCATTTATACATGCAGTGATAATTTATAAATTTGTAAAAACATATTATGTGTGTGATAACAATTGAGTGATAACTCATGCCCCTAAATGCATCACCCACATTTTTCAATGATTTAATTGTCTACTATGGTTTTGGAGAAGAAGATCAATTCCCTAAGAATATATATATGTACTTATAAAAAAGAGAGTGACGTTTTCCAAGCACTAAATGAGATATAACATCATCAAATAATATTTCACACATCTACAATTTATCTAAAAATATAATACTCTTTTAAATATATCTCTACTCTTCCTGAAATTTTTGTACTATTGTATGAAGTAGACAATATATATTCTTATATTCTTGGGATTTTTTATTTTTATTTTGATGTGTGGACTTGCTATATGCTATCTGTTTTTGTTAATGTCGCATATTTGTGACAAATTATATATTCATCTTAAATACCCTCTTATATTTTATTACTACATTAGGAGAATTTTTATGCAAATAAGTTTGATCTACCATTTAGATATGGTTAGGCTTATTGTGCATGATTTTTGGGTTAATATATTTAATATTCATATAAAAACCACTTTCCCATAAAACATTTTTTTTAAATTTTTCCCTCATACACTTCTTGAGATTAGATATTTCTTGATTTATGGTGAATCTAATTATTTATTAGGGTTTACTAAACCCTTGATGTGTTATATCATCCATCTTATGGCTAAATATTATTTTCTATAGTATCTTATTTACATAGGGCTTGTGCACTTTCATGTTTATAATTTGTTATCTGTAATTTGTATATTTATTACTCCTCCTTATGGTTTTGCTTTTTGTCATTCATATTTATAATCCCAAACAATTCATTAATGTAAATCTTGTATACTTTATGGATATTCATTTTTCGTAGATGTGATTCAATTATGCTACCCTTTTCAATTTTTATATTTACATGTAATAATCTTAACTCAGGTATATTTTATTGTGTATTATGTTATTAATGTACCAATTATTTTCATGCATGATAAAATTTTAGTTTTCAATGGCATACCATATATTAAAATATTTTCCATGACACGTTATGGGGTCATACAACTGTGATCATGTTTCATGTTTATTTCTTTTTACCCTTGCCATTAATATAAGAGACATAGAATCACATGCATTAATGCACATGCATGATGATATGTTATGCGCCAACCACACTATGTAAAGGAAAGATGGAGATGAGAATGGAATATCCCCTCATAATATTTCTCAATCTCAAGGTGAGAATAACCTAAAAATTCCTCTAAATTTACCTTAAAGGCCTAATATTAGATTGTATTTCATCAAATATCAGAATATTTTGGATCAAATTAAGAATACTCAAGTAAAGATATCCATTATAAAATTAGTTATAAGATCAAATATTTACAAGTGTATTTTTTAAAATTCCTTATAATAAACTACTTTTCCAAGTGATATTCAACCTTCTCATTTTTCCTCTATGTTAGATCTTTAACATATATTGATAACAATATTGCCTTTGAGAATGATGAGATGACTTTAAAAAATATTTTTTATTTTCACTTTTATCTTTGTATATTCAATTTTTTAATAATGGTAAAAGTTGGGTTTTGATAGGGACCTACCCTTGTTACAAAGGAGAGAAAGATATAACAATAAAATCTCTACAAAGCTCTTCTTATAGAAGAAATAAAATAAGGGTGCATAAGCAAAGAACAAAATATGTAACTCTAAAGATAAACCTCAAAATAAAACACACACAAAAGCAATATCCATCACTAAAAATATTATTTTGAATTTTTAAGGGCCATAATATGTGATTCCATCTTCCTCTTACTTGACATTTTTTCTTATTGCTCACAAGCTTCCATTCACCCCCTTCCCTTGGATCGAGGAAGATAGGAATGGAGACATCAAGAGAATCAACTAGTTTTAAAATATCTTTAGATTCTAAAGAGGTTGAATTAATCTTCTCAAGAGGTATTCTAGACAACAAACCTTCATTTTCAACATCTTTCCTTCTTGAAACAGAAATAGCTTTTGGGGCTCCAACTTCCTTTGGAACTAAAACTAGTGTAGGCATTTCCAACACCTCACTCACATAATCTGAGCTCTCCTATTCTAAATCTTCACTTGATTCTTTATCTTCCATCTTAGGTTTAGTTTCCTTCTACCAAGAGACCCCATGCTTTCACTTAGTGTAGCCACACTTATTCACCATAAGCCTTGTTGTAAAGGATTTTATACAATGAAATGGTAGATACTCATAATCTAGATTTTGTCTCCAAGTTCTACCTTGAATGATTAGATCAACAAAGTTATAAAGTTTTACTAAAACTTTCAAATAAACAAGTTACAATCAATAACCTAGGGATAAAAAAGTACATGTTGACAATGGTTTAAGATTTAATATATGAAGTGAAATATTTATTTTCCAATCCAGGTATTATTAAATAGAACTTGACTAAGGAAATTATGACTACAAAAAGGATTAAAAATAAATAATGAAAAACACTTAGCATAGTCATATTGAATATTATTTTAAGCCCAAAAACATGAGAAGTTAAATGTCATATCATATCCAATAATGTAAATTATATTATTTTGATAGGAATACCTTTTATTCGAGGTATGGGTGTTGTACCCTCTACCTTATTTATATGATTGGAATATATTCATTATATAATTATTTATACACTAGAATATCTATCTTAGATAAAACTATGTAAAATATGCCAAGAGATATCATTCTCAAGGCACCTATCTTATATTGATATGCGACATAAGTGGAATAGGCACATCAAGAATGATATCTCTTGTCATATTTTACATAGACTTATATAAGATAGGTATGCTACTAGAATTTGTTCATTTTACATACTTATTTAACATATAATATGAATTTTTTTAGAAAACTTGAAATGTATAATATACATCACATTAAATCATATAAAAAAATAATACACACTACATTAAATCACTCATAAATTTAACATACATAATCTAAAATTATTAATCTAAATAGTTATTTAATACTAATTAAAATGTACCTTACACATCACATAAATGCCAAATAATGAATAAGTACATTTTTTTTTCATAATTACAATAAATTATTTTTCCTCTAAGTATTTTAATCTCTTTTCCTCAGCTTTCCATTTGGAAAGTTGGATTCTATTTTTTTTTCATAGTAGTCATATGTAAATGGAGGTAATATTCATATCCCTTCCAATTTGCTTCAAAG
>JARHVA010000117.1:2522500-2530000 GCA_037957365.1 Torreya grandis | reverse complement strand
GAATGATATTTGCTCAAGAGCCTTGATTTTCTCTAAAGAGTTAGTATAACTTGATAAGAATCTCATAATATAAAGATCACATAAATATAAAATGTTCCTTTCATTTTATTTTATCATTGGAAAGTTTAAATAGACATTGATGTCATATAAAAAAGTATGTTGGCTATTAATCTCATAATATATTTAACAGCTAAATCCAAAATGTTCCTCTAATTTTATGTTATCATTGCAAAGTTTACATATACATTGTTGTAATATAAAAACTCATGTTTGCTATGATTCTTATAATATATTTAACACTTAAATACAAAATGAATCTCTAATATTGTGTTATCATTGCAATGTTTACATAGAGATTGATGTCATAGTAAAAATCCAAAGAAAGTTTTCATAAATATTTTATCCCTTGATGTTATTCAGCCAACCCACTATTCCTGCTACTGTTTCTATTGCTATCCCAATAACTTTTCCAACTCATATTCTAGCTTGTCAAGTCTCATAGTCATAGTATCACTTCAATTGAGTTGATATTTTATATAGTGTTTTCCTATTTATGTCATTAATGTTGAAGTGATTTACAAGGCTTCTTCAAAGTACATGCCACATGGGTTCATAAGGGGACATCATTTTTGATATAATGTGAATGTCATTATAGAGGAGTCAATGGTTGATAAAATAAGCAAATGATTGGTGCTTGTTCCTAAGTGGCAGGGATGGTTTGGGAGTTTAATTATCCTACATTATGGGGTGTTAACATAGAAAACTTATAAGGAGAATTATTTAATATGATTTGAATTTCATCAATGGAATGATGTAAATATCCATTTGAGATAAACTCTACATAAAAACTTCTATTTGTCACGTACGTCTCCATCAACATTTGATTGCCATGTAATTATTTATGTTGCCTATTTTTTAAACTTTAATTTTAGAGCTGAGTGTTTACAACTAAGATGATTTTAATAATTTATTTTAGATATGTGTTTATAAATGAGATAATTTTTATACCATATTTATTCGATATCAATTATTTATGACACTAAATTTCTTCAAATCATATTTCCATTTCAATAATCAACAAATAGAAGAATTTTCATGGGAACAAAAAATCCTAGGGATTTTTTTAAACTACCATTATACCACTTTTCTAATATTGTGTTTTGTGTGTTGAACCTATTTTCTCAAATGTATATATATAGTAAGGTATCTATAAATTTTATCTATTTTTGGCTTTAACTAAAATCAGTTTCATCATGTATCATTAATATCATATGGATATAGTATAGGTTCCAATTTAACATGAATTTGTGAATGTTAGATTTGAAATAGTCTGGGTTAGAACTAATTAAGGGTTTTCGCATGCAACATATTAAACCCTATCAAAAAAATATTTTTATAATTTATTAATAGTTAATTATGTTTCTATAATTCATATAAAACTAGTTCTAAATTTCTAGCAATAAATTGCATCTACTGAGTATTGTCAAATGGTAAGGAAGAAACATCAAAATTCTAAACATGTTATTTATTATAGAAAACATCATCATTTTACAAAAAATTAATGTTTTATCTAGAGAAGGTCATATACATTATGCATGTTATATAACATGGATAGATGGTATTGGTGCCTTTTTCTATATGATGGGTAAAATAGTCCTTTGCATGGAAGTGAACTCCAAGATAGTTGTTGCCAAAATAAATTGACAGAGGGGTGTTTTAGTTAAATTATTAACTTCATTATATGAAGATGCATAATTTTTATATTGTTTATTCCCTAATATTTAAATAACTTATACAAATGAAGACTCAAAATAGGGTGAACTACATGATGAACTCAAGAAAATAAGGAAAAAACCTTTTGACGTTTTTGAGATACCTACTTTAGAATATGTGCCTAGTGATTGTTTAAAGGGTTGTGAAATGTTTGATTTTAAGTGGAAAAAAATGTCCTTTGTTCTCCAACCTTTATCATTTTTATGTCATATTATGTTTTTGTTTGTTTTTGTTATCATATTTTGAATTTTTTTGATGACGTGGAAAATATCGACTAAGTGCAATTACCACTCTCGTAGGGAATATGCACTTGCAGTTGTATTTTATTTTTTATTTTTTTAAATTAGTTATGCAATTATGATGAGTAATTTTCAACTGAGAAAATGAATTTTAAAATGCAATATATTTAGTATTAATCCATTATTCATAGATGGAATATTTATTTATTAAAATTTAAATGCAAACCAATTATTCTCCTATGGTTTACTTCTCATTTTCTAGTCAGATGATACATATCTATAATATTTTTAAATTTTTTCATGGATTTATTCAAAACCTATAATTAAATTAAATAAAGATCATTTGGGTTCCATATCATTTATATTTTCACCTCTAACTTTTGGAGGCATTAAAGTTATCACTAAATTGATAAAGTCTCCTGCAGTGACTTGTATCTAATACCAAACTTACAATATTCAAGCTCTTTGATTTTGGACAAATGCCTTTATTGAATTTGTGTTTTACATGGATAGGAAATAACCTTTTTATGCAAATAAAATTATAGAGTGATAATTGTGACCTATTTCATATTTACTTAATGTTAATATATGTCACATTTCTTCATTAAAATTGAAAATTGAACAAATTATTTCCTTGCATGATTTTTTTTAGTTTCCAATTAGCTCATACATATTCTATAATATGTTCTAGATTTGTTTGTGGCTTTATTCAAAGCCCTTCATTCAATTCAATAAATATCATTTGGATTGCATATTATTTTTAATTTCACCTCTGATATTTGGAGGCATTAAACTTATCAATGGACTGATATATTCTCTTGAAATGACTTGGAATTGATACCAAACTTACATTATCCAAGCTCGTTTATTTTGTAAAAATACTTAAATTACATTCATGTTTTACATGGTTAAAATAAATTAATTTTTCATGAAAATTAATTTTTAGAAGGTTAATTATAGGCCATTTCACATTTACTCATTGTTCTTAGATGCCACATTTCTTTATTAAAATAGAAAATTTAATAGATTATTTCTCAGCATTTTTTAGTTTCCAATCAATTCATACATATCCTATAATATGTTTTAAATTTTCTTGTTGCATTATTAAAACCCTATAAATTAGTATATACATGGGGTTTTATGTATATGGTTAGGGTTTTATAGACCTTTAATTCATGTTTTCCATAGGTAAGAAATAATATATTTGTGCACAGTAATTTTTAGAGTGTAGGGGTATTATACACATTCAAGGGTGTTAGGGTTTAGAATTCTCACCATCCCCTTATAAAATCATAAAAAATGTAATACTCTTCATTGAATAATATTAGTTTAATTTTTTCACAATATTAAAATTTTTAATAATGTGAGAAAAGTCTAACCACTATTGATTTTACAAACGTTACACAATGTGACAAAGTGACTAATGTGAATAACCTAATACTATTATCTTAAGTTTATGAATATAGTGCCCAAATGTTTACACATATATTAACCCATTTTAATCTATAAACTAGTTGGAGTCATTAGACTTATCACTAGGTTGACATATTCTATTGAATTGAATTGAAATTGGTATCAAACTTAAATTATTCAATATCTTTGATTATCATCAAAAACCTAAATTGCATTTATGTTTTCCATAGGTGAGAAATAACCTTATTATGCAGAGTAATTTTGAGAGTGTTAATTCTCACCTATTTCACATTATTTTTTGTTCATAGATTCCATATTTATTCATTGAAATAAAAAACCAAATAGATGATTTCCATGCATCTCATTTTTCAATTTCAAGTTAGTTCATACATATCCTATAATATGTTCTAAATTTGATCATGGATTTCTTGAATCATTATACTTAAATTCAATAAATATTTTTATGATTTTCATGTTATAATATTACACTAACATACAAATAAACATGATATAATATTTAAAGATATCTATCAATAGTTATGTATCAGTAACTGAAGCATAATTTCTTATATAAATATTTCAATATTGTAACATGAATGAGTTAAGGGGTTAACCTTTACTATGTATGTTTGTTTATGATACATTATGTTTTCACATAGTTATTAAGTTGTGATTTACTTGAGTGTGGTAAAAAAAATTATTTCATGTATTATTAATGCTTGTGCTTGTCTAATGCCACTGCAGTATGTGTACTCCCATGAAGAGGTTTGATTTTTGTTTGGTTATGCATGGACTTGTTGTATGTTTGTCATGAAAGTGGTGCATAGGTAACTAAATTACTCGTGAAGTAGTGAATGAATTTTTTATATAATAAAATATGCAAAAAGGGTTACATCTCTCTTATCAAACATAGATACATGTTGATACATAATTGAACTATTACTACTATTGTATTTTGATTATATGACTTTGTTATGGACTAAGCATGAAAATATGATGGCATATTTTTTATATGCTCATCTTAATGTGTTTACCTAATATAGGGCTGAATCTATTTGAATTTATATTTTCATAGATTTTTCAAAATATTTGTGGCTTTTGGCATTGAAAGTATGGATACTATACATGTCATTACAACACACCTAAGATAATTATTATGTATTGCAAGATAATATATTTTACATGATATTTTTTATTTATTTATTCTCCACTATAATATTAATCTGAGTTCTATATATATTAGCAATCAATCTAATTTATAACTATTATAATATGTTTAATTAAAATTACATATAGATATAAGATTTAAGTTATGATTAAATAGAGATTGGGGGGAGCAGGGTATTTTGAGATAAAGTTTAATTGACTAGGGTGAACTTTATTTTTAGGTATGTTGAAATTAATTTCAATGGGAAAGAACAAACTTACTTTTTGGGTACATTAATATTAAGTCAAAACCTTTTATAATATAATTTTGCAACAGTTCTTTAGTGCTATTAATATTTCAAGTTAATAAAATTGAAGTGGTTTTTTATGCTTTTAGGTGTTATTGGTGTGATACACAAGCCCATGCATAAAATAAATTCCCCGCGTCCAAGATTAAACTCTAATTTCATTTAGAGTAGTCACATTTGCTTATGGTGAAACCTTATGTCAATTATGTACAGGGCAAATTATTTATAAATAACCAAACTCTATTTTCCAAATTATTTTCATTTAATGGTGTAGATGTTTAAAAACACTAAATAATTTCACATGTAAAGGTAAGAAATAAGTAACCAAAATTAGCTATATTATGGAATTTGTTCATATAATTGTGACCAATTTTTTAGTTTATGTAACAAAAATTTGAGACTAAATAGGGAGGAGAGACTACCTGTAATAAGGATGGATTGATTCCTCCTATTACACACATATTAAATCCTACATATCTCAAATTTATACGAAACATTTCATGATGTTTTTGTACATATATTATATGTTTGTATTTGTTTGTAGCTCTTTATAGAATTGATAAATTACCTAATTCTGATCCATTGACTATAGTTTTGTTCAATGGATAATATGCATGGTATTTTGGCATTGTAAGTATTGATGATATAAATTTCATTCCAACACAACTAAGACATTTATTTTGTATGCTAATATTTTGATTATTTAAATGGATCCCAAATAGTACTATGTCAAATGGTTTTGATTTACATATTATAATTATGCATTAATGTAAAAGGATTTATTCTTTGAGTTTCACCTATAAAAAATATAGGTAAATTCAAAAAAAAGAATAGGAAAATATTGATGGATATAGAACCTAGTCTAAATTTATTTATATGAAAATGAATCAGGTTACCATATACACATTGTGCATTCATCCTTATTTTAAATAATAAACAACCACTGAAATAGTAAAATGATAGTTTGGGAAATGTCTTGGGATTAAATTCTTAAATATACACAAATTTTTTTGAAACACAAATTGCATGCTAAATCTATGATAGAGTTCAATAATATTTTAAGAATCCTATTATAGAAGATTTATTTCCACAAAACCTATGATATTTATTAAAATCTTAATAGGATCATAACATATAATAAATAAAACCAAATTGAAACATTCCATTTATATAAAGGTAAATATGAGGTTACATCAAATTTAATTACATGTGAAATAATTCAAATAAATATTAAGTAAAATTATGTAAAACATTGAAAAGGTTTCCAATCGGTATTGTCATAAAATTAAAGTATGACCATGCATAACTTTAAATTATATCAGTAGTAACCCAAATATAAAAATATAGGAAATTAAATGTTTCAATTACCAAAAAACTAAACATCAAGTAGTAAAGCATTGTGAACATTTTTCATGAGTGAAATACATATACACCTATATAATATTCATCTTTTTTGAACTCTCAACATTGGTTAGATCAAATTATCAGCGTTGGATACACAACTTCTCATAGTTTGTCTTCTATTGTATCAAATCTTTATCATATATATAAATAATGTCATCATACTTCATGTTTAGGGCCTTTATTATCTCTCCTCTATAATCATGCACTGGTTTTGTTTAGGAAATTTCACTATCCATGGTGGCAAACATTTTTCCTAATTATAAATTCTCTCATCTAAATGTCAAAATTATATGATGTATCTCCTCATAGTCCATGGTCAAATTATTCATGACCATGTTCTTCTCACCTACTACTTGTTCCAACTTCTCAATTTTTGTCCTTGATTTTTTAATAAAGTTAGAGTAAAACTTGTTTTCCTTATAGAGAAAACATTTTTCTACTGGTGTCAATGATAGCTTGACAACCACATGGCCTAAATTAGACATAATTACCTCACATCTTATCCTTGTCAAATGTTATTACACTTCTTTCATGTTTTTAATGATTGTCTTATTAATTCCATTAATAGGGATCACTTCATCAATACATGGATATGTGAATAAATATATGCTAAATAATCAATAAATTCATGAAATAAATTAAAAACACTTGGTTTGGGTAATGAAAACATTTAGTATAACTACTTCACAAGGAACAATATTTAATATTCAATAAAGGATTTTTTGGACTATGCTATTAATGCAAGGAGAATGTACCTTTTTAAAAACCCAATAAAACTTAAACGATAAAAACTAATATTTAAAAAAAATTAAGTGAACATAGATAATAAAAAAAATGGAGACCAGATTCAAACTAGTTTCTTATAGTAGTATTATAGTAAAAATATTTGATAATGTGTATAACTATGAGGAAGTAACTAAAATTTATAAGGACCTTACATTTGGAAGTTAAAATTTATTCAAAAGTTTTGTTGACATTATCTTACATTACATTCTAAAATTGTGACATAAATTTTCATAAATTCACTTTCTTTTAATTAAATGCAAAACAAATTATGGAAAGAAAAACCATAAATGTCACCTTGCATTGAAAAATTATTTTGAATTGAGAGACCAATTCATAGTGTGATAAAAAAAAAACTTCATCAAATGAAAGAAAAAATTCATGTCTTCAAAAGGTTAAAGAAACATGTTATTGTGTTCCATTAATAGAAGTAG
>JARHVA010000117.1:2512500-2517500 GCA_037957365.1 Torreya grandis | reverse complement strand
ACCTCAAAGGAAAACTCTATTTAGAACCACATGTAAAAGTAAGGGGAAATGCTGCAAGGTCATCATAGACAGTGAGAGTACTAACAATCTTGTGTCAACTAAGATGGTGGAGAAACTAGGCTTGAAGAAGGAGGTACAGCCTACACCTTATCAAGTCTCTTGGCTATAAAAAAGACACAAACTCTTGGTAAGTGAACAATGTAAAGTAGATATTCAGATAGGAACATATAAGGATCAGATTTTATGTGATGTCATGCCCATGGATGTATGTCATATCTTGCTTGGAAGGCCTTGGCAATTTGACAGGAAGGCCATGCATGATGGAAGGCAGAATACATACATGTTTGAAAAGGATGGGATCAAGCATACACTCACACCATTGAAAGAATAGGCTACTACTATTGTAGGATAGAATTCTAAAGTATTGATAATGAGTGGTAAAGAGTTTCTACATCAAATGAAGAAAGAAAAGGTAAACTTTGTTGTGATTGGTAAGCCAAGGAGTGTAGTCACTAGTACTAAGTTGATTGATTTGTCATTAGAGATTCAAGATATGTTGAATGATTACATTGACATTATGGTAGATGATTTACCTAGTGAGTTACCACCATTGAGAAGCATTAGCCATCACATAGACTTGATTCCAGGAGCAAATCTTCCAAACAAGGCTGCCTATAGGTTGACACCAAAGGAAAATGAAGAGATCAAGCACCAAGTTCAAGAATTGTTAGACAAAGGATTGGTAAGACAGAGTTTAAGTCCTTGTGCTATCCCCATAGTGTTGAGTCCTAACAAGGATGGGAGTTGGATAATGTGTACAGATTCCAGAGCAATCAACAAGATTACTATCAGGTATAGATTCCCATTGCCTAGAATTGATGACTTACTTGATTGTTTGAGTGGAGCTACATATTTCTATAAGATAGAATTGAAAAGTGGTTACCATTAGATTAGGATAAGAGAAGGGGATGAATGGAAAACAGCCTTCAAGACCAATGATGGACTCTATGAGTGGTTAGTTATGCCATTTGGACTAACCAATGCACCAAGCACCTTCATGAGGCTGATGAATGAAGTGCTTAAGGAGTTCATTGGTAAGTTTGTGATAGTTTATTTGGATGATATTTTGGTTTTTAGTCAAACTAAGGAAGATTAGTTGAAACATTTGAGGATGGTATTGAGTAAGCTACATGAAGATAAATTGTTAATCAATGTAAAAAAGTGCAGTTTCCTGAAGACAGAGTTGATATATTTGGGGTTTGTGATTTCAAAAGAAGGATTGAAAATGGATAAGTAGAAGATTAAGGCTCTACTTGAGTGTCCTACACCCAGGAGCACATATGAGGTAAGAAGCTTTCACAGTTTGGCTAGCTTCTATAGGAAATTCATAAGAAATTTTAGTGGAATTGTTGCTCCAATGATAGAGACAATCAAAGGTGATAAAAGAAATTTTTTTTGGACTAAGGCTGCTGATAAGAGTTTCATATTATTGAAAAAGAAGGTAACTGAAGAACCAATCCTAACCTTACCTAATTTTAATAAGCTTTTTCAAGTAGAATGTGATGCTAGTGGAACTACAATAGGCGCTGTTTTAAGCCAAGATGGGAAGCCTATAGCATACTTTAGTGAGAAATTAAGTGATGCTAAGAAGAATTACTTAGCCTATGATCACAAATTATATGCTCTTGTACAAGCTTTGAAGAAATGGAGGCACTATCTTTTGCCTAAAGAATTTGTTTTGTTCACTGACAATTATGCTTTACAGTTCATTAGCAATCAGAATAAGTTGAGTCAAAAGCATGTTAAATGGGTTGAATTTTTACAAAGCTTCACATTCAATATTAAGCAAAAGAAAGGACAATCTAACAAGGTTGCAGATGCTCTAAGTAGGAGGAATCTGATCATGCAGGAATCTCAAGTAAGCATTTTGGGATTTGAAGATTTGAAGGAGCTATATAAGGAAGATCCAGACTTCAAGGAACCATATGAAGCTTGCATGAATCCAGTAGGGGTTGATAGAAGTCCTTGGATATATTTCATGGTCCAAGAGGGTCTGCTATTTAGAGGTAGCCAGCTTTGCATACCCAAGAGTTCCATGAGAGAGAATTTGTTGAAGGAAAAGCATAGTGGTAGCTTATCAAGATATTTTGGGCAGAATAAGACATTAGCACAATTGAGTGCTCATTACTATTGGCCAGGTATGGGTACTGATGTCAAGAAATTTTTTGAAAGGTGTGAAACATGCCAATATGCCAAGGGAAGTAGTCAAAACACAGGTTTGTACCAGCCACTACCCATTCCAAATAGACCTTGGGATTCAATAAGCATGGATTTTGTACTTGGTTTGCCAAGAACTCAAAAAGGTCATGACTCCATATTTGTAGTGGTAGATAGGTTCTCAAAGATGGTTCATTTTATGCCATGCTCAAAAACAAGTGATGCTACTTATATAGCTAATCTATTCTTTCAAGATGTTGTTAGATTGCATGGAGTGCCTAGAAGGATTGTTTCTGATAGGGATACCAAATTTGTTGGACACTTTTGGAGAACCTTATGGAAGAAACTGGGTACACAATTGACTTTCAGTTTAGCCTATCACCCCCAAACTGATGGCCAAATAGAGGTTGTCAATAGGAGCTTAGGCAACATCTTGAGAAACTTGGTAAGTATGCATCCAAAACAATGGGATCTTGCACTTGCACAAGCTGAATTTGCCTATAATGATTCTCCTAATAGAATTATAGGATTGAGTCCATTTCAAATTATGTATGGAATGCATCCAAGAGGTGTGTATGACTTAAGAAATCTAAGTAGCATGGAGACAAGGAGTGCTGATGTGGCAGAAGAATTTGCCAATGCCATGCAAAATTTGCATGAACAGGTAAAGAAGAAACTTGAAGAAAACACCATAAAGTACAAGCTAAGAGCAGATCAAAATAAAAGAGAGGTCAGTTTTAGTGTTGGAGACTTTGTTCTTGCTCACCTTAGAAAAGAGAGGTTCCCAAAAAGGGAATATAATAAGCTAAAGGTAAAGAAAATAGGACCATACAAGGTAATAAGGAAGTTTTCAAATAATGCATATGAAATATAATTTCCAAATGGAATTGGAATCTCTCCAATCTTTAATGTTGCAGATCTATATCCATACAAAGATTAAGGACAACCAGCTAAAGAGATTGAAATAGGGGTAGATGAAGTTGTCCAATGGGAGCAACAACTACCAAAGGAAGTGCCAAAGGAGATTGAGAGCATTTTAGACAAGAAAGTGGTTAAAAAGACAAGGGGCAATGAATATTTCCGGTATCTAACTAAGTGAAAGTATCTACCAGCTGAAGATGCAACATGGTTGACTGTAAATGACATCCTTAACCTGGGCACAAGCATAAAAGAATTGATGAAGAAAAACAACAAGTGAAGAGTACTTCTTTTGCTCCTTGGAAGAATGATGCAGGAGCATCTTCATGCTAGGAATGTATTTGTCATGTTCTTGGTTGAGTTTTAGCATGTCTAGGTGTACTAAGTTGGTTTCCCTCCATTTCTTTAGTTTTCAAATTTTCAAATTTGTCTAAGTATCCTTTAAGCATGAAATCAAGTCTGTTGGGCGAGATTTTAAGTTATTTGAGTTTTCTTATGTTAGAAGAACTATTTTACTCATTTTGGGAGATTGTTGTGTGAAGCCTAGGATAGTATTGAGTATCTAAGTTGAGAAAATATGGTTTTGTATGGGGATTTTTGTGTAAAAATAGGTGATATGTATACTGGTGAATTAATGAAGAGTGGGGGAGAGATCTATAATACACAAACAAACACTAGATACATTTTGTGGTAATATTAATGAAGTGTGTATTTTTTTTGAGTAAAATCGATTTTGAGATCAAATATTGGAAAGGGCTATTTTTTGTTTGTAGGAAAAGATTTGATTATAAAATAAAACAAATGTTTGGTCTATGACCAATCATATGAATCGATGAACCTGTGAAGATTTCAATTCTGGGTCATTTCAATTTTGGGTCATTTTAAAAGAAGATATCACTACTAGGTCATACCATAGTTCAAGTCAAAATGGAGTCAAGCGATGGTTTTGAGATCAAGTGAGTTGCTAGCTATCTTGACTCATTTGGATGTATATACAGATTGCTCGATCCCTTTAAACAGCCAATAGAAAATTCACACTTCCGTTTAGGATTAAGCATGTAGAGTCTAGCCAAATAGGCCAAAAAATCAAGTTTTCTCTTTAAATCTACAATTTTGTTTTGTCCAAGAATTTATTGGTTTTTAGCCTTATGCTTCATGAGTAAACTGTCAAGATTGAAGAAGAATCTAGGTGATATTTTGTGTTTGAGAAAATATTTTGTCAAAACATACAGTTTAGCCATGTTTGCAGTTAGATGTCTGTTCACCATAAAGTAGTTCCTATCAATCATCTATAGTTGTGGAGAATTATTATTATTTCATTTTGTTGTTACCAAGGTGAACTCCCCTAGACACCTAGACATCCTCTTCTCTTCAATACTTCAAATATCTTGACCACAATGCACGAGGAAGTTCTTGTTTGGTTAGGGATCCCTGAGCTAATTAATTATATTATCTTATATGGTCTTCAATCACAATTTAACTAAGGTTTTCATGAGAAGAATTATTAAAATAGCATAATAATACTATAAATACACTAACCTATTCAATTTAACTAGCCTTAGTTTCCACCAATATTAATATGGTTATTAAAGAATACCAATGATAGAAATAGCATCACCATTTCTTTTAATATACCACAAAAATTCTTCTATATTTTTTCACCAATATGAAAATATAAGGACTCAAATATGATAGGAATGCATAGATTCAAGAGTTATAAGAAAATATTAAATGAATAAGCCATAAGTAATTATCACAATAGTTTATTATTCTTACTTCCAAAAGAATCCATAGCATTCTTTGAAGTGTTGTAGTCCACCTTGTTCACCTATTTCCTCTTCCTCATGATAAAGGCATATCACATG
>JARHVA010000117.1:2502500-2507500 GCA_037957365.1 Torreya grandis | reverse complement strand
CCTAAAGAAGATTGTGCATGCTAATTATGGTCATCTATGAAAAACATCCAAAAAGGTGATATGAGAGTACCCCATGTCATAGACACATTAGGCATAAAAAATGGTTAGGAACAAAATATTCAAATGTTTTGTTAAAATAAAATAATAATAATTAATTTTTTACAAAAATTTATTATGAAATAGATTTATATTAATTTAAAAAAATACTATAGATTATTCACCCCAAAAAAGGGCACATTAATCCATTAATATGGACTTCAGAATTTTTTTAAAAAAAATTATAGGATCAATAGATAGTTAAACCAAATATAATAAAATAAGAAACTAGACAGCAATACCAAAGGGACTAGTGGAAAACAAATCTTGGTCATCTCCTTTTTTTCAAAAACATTTGGGAGATCATTTTTGTTAGGTAATGAATCCCACTCAATTTTTAATTTTCATTGAATCTACATTTTTATCAATTCTATAGAGTGCAATCGAATGTAGTTTTGGAGACTAAGATTTCTAAAGTGAGATATAAAAACTTGTGTGGGGAAGAGGAGCCCAATCACCACATTATGTTGAATGAGGCATGTAAAACCACTTTGTTCAGATATCAAAAAAAATTACATGTAGTTCTCAGTTATCCTCCCAAAATAGTTTGTTAACTAATCCATAAATAATTATTTTGAACAAACTAACAAAACAAGCATATTTAAGTATAAAATCGTAAGATAAGTTTTTCATTCCAAATTATTCATTTAATCAATTTTTTATGTTTAAAATGCTTCCATGTTCATTTCCCTATGTAATTGACTTAAAAAATTAGAGTACATATAATGTAATCTAAGCAATACATTTCAAAATTTATCTTTCAATTAAAATTGTAAATGCATACCAATAAAAATATATAATAAACATAATAAATCAGAATTATTATTTCATTAAAACAATAATAAATCTTCAATGTAATGTATAAATTCGAAAAGTCTTATGATTACATTATAGTTTAAAATATTAACATACATCAATACTTTATTTCATTTCTAATACATTTCAATACCTACATCATCAGTTACATATTGCATGATTTAATATTTTCAAATAATAATACAATATATTATACTTTTTTGTCCATGATAGTGATAGAATTTTAAGTCTTCATATTAAATAATCCACGCAAACATAGAATACCACCACTATCTCTAAGAACTATGTAATAAGAGGGATAACATCATTATGGTATTTACCTCCAACCATAAAACCTTTATGATCCCCTACACAACTCTCATATTTTAGTGTTAGTACCTTTCATGAGAGAGGAAGATGTAGAACCATTAACAAGAAAGAGAATAATGTATATACAAGTCATATTATAGCTAGCACCACACAATCTATAACAAGTTTCAATAATAAACCTAAATATGGAACAAAAAATTCCTAATACATATTAATTTTATATGATTGTGGCCATAAGACTTAGTAGTCAATTCAAAATTATAAAGTAAAATTGAAACTAGGGATTTTCACAATTTACATAGTTTTCACATTCCTAAGTCCATAACCCTAACTAAATACATCTTTCCTAACATTACTCATCAATTCAGTGATCTATATACAATCAATCATGACTCAGTATAAGTATACTCTTTGAGAAGTATATGAATAATAATGCATCACATTGTTATCCCATACCATCTGCATGAAGCATAATCATCATCACACTGCACTAAATATTATCAGTGAAATATAAAATAAAACAACACAAATTCGATCATCGAGAGAGTATTTAAATGATAACATGTTTCACAGGTGTCCCATACCACCTATGCAAAGTGTTATCATCCATTCACCCTATAGAGGATTCAAAATAAACTTAAAAAAATTTAAAGGTTTTATGATTTAAATATGTCTCATAAAATAATATAAATGCAATGATTGATTCATAAATAATGTATTAAGAGATAGGTTAAAATCATTTAATATGTAGAGCATCTTTACTTTTCATTCCCAATTTAAGTTGAAGACAACTAAATTTTATATTAGATACTTTGGCACACTTTGACATACTTGGATTTTGTGTATAAATTTGACTCTTATGTACACTTTCCACTATTTTTTTACCTATTTTTTGTCTTATCCAACCCAATTTAATAGATATGCATATTAAAGATCACCCTAGTTTCTATAAAAACGTTCAAACATCCTAGACAAGTTATTTCCATACTTCAGATTACCAATTTTTGCTCTCAGGATAATATTGACAAGAGACAGATAGTAATGTGTTATGACAAGTATCTGACTTTATTAGTAGTGTCTAGTAACACTCAAAAACTATTTTTAAAATTATAAAGTCTCCATTATGTCAGCTTATATATGTTTCATGAGTTGATTACAATGGAAAATATCAAAGATTCTACTATAAATACAATTCAAAATTAAATTTATACTCACCAAGCACTCACTTGTTCTTTACATGTAAATTGAACTTAGAAATCAAATGTCCCTCTCTTAAAACATTATCACAAATGAGTACATATATAAAAACACCTTAAATAAACAATACTAGATCTAAAAGTAAATACATGTACAAGTCAAAGTTTCATGGTGTCAAGTGTCAAAAGATAAATAGTGCATTGAATTATATATTGATGATGATGGTACACACACACACACCTAGATGGGATAACTATGTGTGTTTTTATCCCTCTTTAGTGTATTAGAATGTGGAAAAAATAATTCACTCAGCACATAGTGGGTAGGGTTTTCCAACCCTATATATTAACCCCTTTTTCAAGGTTCATCTTGTGGTCAAAATTGAGATTAGGGATTCAAAGTAAGAACAAGGAGAAAAGAGATAAATACATAGGATTGAAGGTGAGTGCACACGTAGGATGCATCTAAGAGCATAAACATAGCGATATGAGATGTCAAAAACATACATAATCTATACATACACTACCAATGGGACCTCAATAATATTTCTTGCCAAAGGGTCCTATGTTTCACCAATGGGGCATATTTTTGAGCTCATGTTTCATTATATAAGTAGTTATAGAGGAAACACAAACATTTTTTAAAGATAGTGATGAAAACAGTGAGCAACATAATATCAAAATAAACTAATTGCCTCTCTTCCATAGTGCTTTGTTAATTTCCATTTATCTAAGTGAAATACCAATATACCCTTTTACATTTAGATTCATATGATTATTTCCCTATTTTACATAATTTGAATATTCATATTTTTACTTAATTTAGATCACATTAATCACAAACTAAGTAGAACATTTTGGTGAGCCTAACATGAGCTGATCATTGACTTGAGCATGAACAAACATAGGTATTTTCTATCTTAGGGTTTCATATTTATATTTCATTTTGGTTTGACTTCCAAATCTAATTTTTAATCTTTCATTAATAAATAATAATCTACACACTATTCCCTATCTTTGTTGATGTTTACATGAATATATTATATTTGATCTAATAATGTTATATCTCTTACACCTATAAATCAAAGTGATAAGTTAAGGGGTTTGGTATTTGATCATAATCATTATTATTTGATCGAACAACATGTTTGTGTGTAATCTAAAATAGATTAAAATGAGGAAATATAAATTCATTCTTTTATTAAAGTAAATGTTGTTAAAAATGCATAAATGTATAATAATTTCTATCAATGATGTTATTCCTTATCTTAAAAATGCTTACGATGATAATGAATATAGTGATGAATATCATGGAATAATACATCCCAATGAGCTTGATGGTGTAGATACTACACAAGTATAAACACATTGAAATTTATTAACTTACATTACCACAAATTTCAACCATTTTAATGCCTCTATTTTCTTCTTCATTATACTAAATTCTTTCTACAATGCCTAATTATTGTCACACTTAATTATGTGGCTTATGGATATTTTAATGGAGGGAGAAGAATGTAGGGTGTCAAGGGTCCTTTGGAGGAATGGTAGAGATTTTAATGGAGGTGTTATTAATTTGTATTAAGGCCAAATACCAAAACAAACATTTAGTATCACGTAAATTTCGATGCATAGAAAATAAATTGAAGAGAAAATCAGTTTTGGGGTTGCTAAAATCAAATCAAGGACTTGGGAATGTCATGGAAATGTTTCATAGCTATCAATAATTATCAACTTTAATGATTTTCCAGCATGTTAGAGGTGAAACTAATTTATCTTTATGTGTAATTTATATCTATTAAGATCCAATGCATAAGGCAAATTTTCTTTTAATTAATATGTTTTTTTAAAGATGAAATAGAACTATATATTAAAATGAATGAGAAATACTATAGACTATTATAAAAAAAGAAAAACAAAAACAAAAAAAAGGTGATATGAGAGCACCCCACATCAAATATATACTAGGCATAAAAAATGCCTAGGAACAAAACATTCAAAAAATCATTACAATAAATATATAGAATTTACTTTTCTTAATAGTTTTTATTATGAAATAGAGTTTTATTACTTTAAAAAATATTATAGATTATTTACCTTCGAAAAAGGCACATTAGGACATAAATGTGGACCTAATAATTAAAAATCAAAATTTTATAAGATCAATAGATAGCTCAACCAAATACAATAAAATAAGTAATTAGATAGTCATACCAAAGAGACCAGTGATAAGTGAATCTTGATAATCTGACTCTTCCCAAAAAATAATTAGGAGATCATCTTTATTAGGAAATGGATCCCACTCGGTTTATATTTTTCATTGCATTTATTTTTTTTCACAATTCCAATTTGAGTGCCATTGAATGCACTTTTAGAAGCCAAGATTCCCAAAGCAAGATATAAAAATTTATGTGTGGAATAGGAGCCCAATCACCACATTGTGTTTAAGGAGGTGTGTAAAAACCCCTTGGGTCAGATATTGAAAAACATTCCACGTAGTTCTAAGTTATCCTCACAAAACATTTTATTAACTAATCTATAAATAATTGTTATGAACAAACTAACACAACAAGCATTTTTAAG
>JARHVA010000117.1:2357500-2497500 GCA_037957365.1 Torreya grandis | reverse complement strand
TATTCACCCTATAGATGATTTAAAATAAGCCTAATAAAATCTAAAGGTTGGATTATTTATATATTAGTCTCATAAAGTACTATAAATGTAATTACTTATTCACAACTATCATAGAAATGGATATGTTTAAATCATTTCAAATACAAATTATGTTTACTTTCCAATCCTAGTTTAATTTGAAGACACCTAAAATTGATATGAGACATTTTGGCAGACTTTGACATGTACTTGGACTTTTCATACACATCTGACTCATGTGTACAAGTTCCCCTCTTTATTTACCCTCTTTTTATCTTTTCCAACCCAATTTACTAGATATACATATTCAATATCACCCTATTATGTACAAAAACCTTAAAAAAACTTAGATAATATGTTTTCATACTTTAAATTATTAGTTTTCTCTCTGAGGACAATATTAGCAATAGTCAAATAGTTGTGGTTTATCTCAAGTGTCTAACTTTATTAGTATTATCCAAGAACATTCAATAACTATTTTTTAAATTATAAAGTCACCATTCCGTTAGCTTAGATATATTTCATGGGTCATTCATAGTGGTAAATATCAAAGAGTCAACTATAAATACAAATCAACATTAAGGTTATACTCACCTAGAACTCACTTGTTCATTACACGAAAATCGCATTGAGAAATAAAATAACACTCTCTCGAGACATTATCACAAAGGCTTATACATCTGAAACTCCTTAAAGGATCAATACTATCTCCAATTATAAATACAAATAAAACTCAAAACTATATGGTGTCAAGTGTCAAAATCTAAACATTTCATTAAATTCTAGATTTATCATGATGGTGCACATGCACACCTAGGTGGGAGAACTATGTGTGTTTCTAGCTTCTTAAGTGAATTATAATTGAGATAACACTGATTCACTCATCACATAGTAGTTGGGGTTTTCCAACCCTATATACTAACCCATTTTTAATGGTTGTCTTATGTTTGAAAATGATATTAGGGTTTCAAACGAAGTAGAAGGAAAAAATAGATCAACACATAAGATTGAAGGTGAACACACACATAACATAAATCGAACAAAAGAAACATAGTGATATGGCATGTCATAAACCTACATAATCATTAGGTACACTGGAAGTGTGGCCTGGACAATACCACTTTCCATAGGGTTCTATTTTAAATCGATAACATCTGCATAGGTTTTGAGATCATGTTTCCTTATTTGAGAAGTTATAAAATAGACACAATGAATTTTCAAAGATAGTGACAAAATTAGTGAGCAAAAAAATCAAAATAAACTAATTGCTCTTTCATAGTGCCTTATCAATTTCTAATTATCTAAGTGAAATATCAATCTACCCTTTTATATTTAGATTTGTATGATTATTTCCGTATTTTAATTAATTTCAATATTCATATTTTTAATTCATTTAGATCATTTTAATCACAAAATAAGTAGAAAGTTTTGGTGAGCATAACTTGAACCTGATCATTGACTTGAGCATGAGAAAACCCTAGTCATTATCTATCTTAGTGTTTCATATTTATCCTTCATTAGGGTTTGACTTCCAAATCTAATTTTTAATCTTCTCTTAATAAATAATAATGTATGCATTGTCCCCTAGCTTTATTTATGTTTTCTTGATCATATTATATTCCATCTAAGAAGGTTATATCTCCTACACCTATAATCAAAGTGATAGATTACGTTGTTTCATATTTGAACATAATCATATTCCTTTGATCAAACAACATATTTGTGTGTAATCTAAATATACAAAATTGATGAAATACAAATTCCTTTTCCTATTGACATAAATGTTGTTAAAGAATACATAGATGTAAAATAATATGTTATCAATTATGTTATTCATGATCTTAAAAATATTTATGATGATTATAATGAATGTAGAGATGAATATCATGGAAGACTACATCCCAATGAGATTAAAGGTGTAGGTCCTACACAAATAGAAGTACTTTAAAATTTTTGAACTCAAATTAGTATCCAACCTAGCTATTTAGATATAATCTTTAACATTATCTTAGAAGTTAAGAATGCAAATAATGATAAGGAATTCACATCTAAGAAATAACATGATGAACTCTCTAATGATTGTAATTCGCCTTTTAGAAACATAAATTATATAATATGTGTTCATACCATTATTTATACTATTACTAATCATGTGTCCAACTATGGATACACAAGTGATTGCTAAACCTGGTGTGGGGGAAACACAATTTAATTCTCAATTTTATATGCTTATCCTTATGCAAAATATATTTTTTTCATTCTAGGCTCTCTATTCATGTGATACTACCTATAACTAATCAATCTCATGTGCGTACTAATTAATATCTTATACAAACTCTTCTTGATTTTTAAGCCAAGTTTTCCCAAATAGGAAAAATATCTTATAGTTCTAGGTCATTCAAAAATTCTCGAGCGTTATTACACAACCCTTTGGCCATTAAGATTTCCACTTATCCTTTGCCCATTGGATTCTTTACCCCTAATGTTACAAAATATAATTTTAAAGGTGATCTAGATCAACTTCTTAGATTATTTCATGCATCATGCATATATTATTCCTCTAATGATAGGTTACTAACAAAAAAAATTCCTACTATCCATAAGCATTATTCCTTGTGATAGTTTCATGACCTTTCTCTCTAATCTATACATGCTTTAAATCCTTTCGTTGATCAATTTTCATCTTAATTTTCTAAGAATATTAGTGATAAGATATTTTATGCTCAAATTGTAATACTCAAGTAAGGACCTAATAAGCCCATTAGTGATTATGTGCCTTGTTTTAATATCAATCTAGGGCCCAAGAGGAAACCTAGTGGAAAGCCTACTTAATATGGATTAAATAGGTTATATAAGTAATCAATTTAATACATTACATAGACTATGAAATATAATGTGGTAAAAAATAGGAAAGAAAGAATAAAGTGACACCATCTATATAAATATAATAACAAAGTTATATTATTCTAAGTTATGTACAATCTGAGAGATTAGATGTTTTTGTCAAGGACGTCCTAACTCTATTTTTCTCTAGGACTACTAAAATTAAATTCTAACTACAAATAATGGGATTTTATATTATTATGAAATGCAATAATTTGATGTCTCAGATGAACCATTAAAATAGATGGTATCAACCACTTCATAACTACAACATGTGGTGATGTCACTAACTATCATTATTGATTAAATGTTGACTAAAATACTAATACTATATGGATTTTTTAGTAACACAAAATTGGATATACATGAAATAACTTTGCACATAGGCAAGGAACATATTGTTGCAATTTCTAATGTAAACACAAGGATATACATGTAACTTTATTTATACGTGATATGAATTAGTGACCCAAATCCTTTAGGATAATTCACACCTCCTTGAAGAGAAATGGTCCCTATTGCATGTAGCTATAGAATAAGATGTGGAAATAGATTGGAAACCTACACTTATATGAACCATTTTCCTTGAGAAGGCACTTAACCTAATTTAAAGATCAAAAAGAGTGGAATATCTTAATGATGTTTTTGTTTGACCCAAACATCAATGATTTGATCCAATTCTGATGAAACACTAACATCAAGATTGATCTCTATCTTTTGGATAGTCTCTATAGTAACTAAAGTATCCAACAAGGGTGGAAAATAATGTTGAAAGAGTTTTTCATTGAAGAATAGATGCAACTAGATATAAGTTATAATATTGAGCTCAAAATAATTATCTCATACTTTTTTGGTGATGGTGTAGGGCCCTATTGGCATCAAATTTTGTACCCTAGGACACTCTATTCAGCTCTTGCAATTTTATGCAACATTGAATCATCTTCCAAGTTGTGGGGGATCTTATAAGAGAGATGAATCTCTAGCTTATGAGGGCTAGCTCTCTAGATTCTTCTTTAAATGCCTATCACCTAATCTAATGGTTGTTCATGAAAAGAGTTAGAGGTTTTGAATAAAATGGAATCTACACTAAAGAGGTGATCCACCAATACATATCCCATAGACTATTAAACTCCTACTAAGAAAAAAAGATTTCCAAGACCAATTCTAGGCATTGAAGGACTCTAACATAATTACTTCAATGTAAAGGTAGCATACATGGGATAATCAATAAGATAATTAATCTAGGGGTAGATTTCACACCATAGAGACAATTTCTTTCTTGAAGAAGAACCTAGCACAATCAATACACTTCACATGACCTATTAATATCATAACTCTTTCTTAAACATGAAGGATAAAGGGAGTAAGGATGATACTATTACTTGATTACACTATTCATCACTCACACACTTAGAAAAAATGTTCAAAACTTAGAATTAGACTTTTATTTAATTTTCAAAGATAAATTTTAATTTCATTCCATCAGGGCTACACCATACTAGTTGTGGTTAGATCCATACAATAGCCAAAAGGCTCCATTTATAGAACTTGGAAGAAGAGAGAGAAAAGAGAAGTTTAAGAGGCACAAGAAAAATTGTTCAACGATGAAAATTAGTTACAATGTACATGGATGAAGTGTAAAAGAAGTCAAAAAACTATTTTTCCATGATTGTATCTCAAACAAGCCTCTTCTCCAAAGATGGCATAGCATTTCTTCAATCATTCTCTCTTGAAAACTACCTTCATCATGCACTTCCTTCAGTATTAAAAATCAGATTAGGGACAAGTGTATCATGTGTAATGAGGAGAGGAAGTTATAAAGAGGCCTCTACCTACATTGAGGTTTTCCTAATAATTGACATTATCTTACACAAGCACAATCATCATCTATAACCATGATCTCTCTCCAATAGGCTTTTCTTGAAAATTGGCACTAGTATATTTTAATCCTTCTTTACTGATCCATACTAGGGGTCTCATGACACATGGTAAGAAACTTCATACACTTGGATTCATTATACACATCTCAAAAATCCTCCAAATTTAGATTACCACTCTTCTCACTGTGTCACTTTGGAAACTGGAAAAAGTTAAAGGCCTAGCAAGGACACTTGTGACTATTTACAATCTCTACAAATGGTATATGGATTTGGATAAAATTCAAAGCTACCCTCCCAAGTGATTTGTATCCCATGATCATCTTCAAGACCTAAAAAACACAAGAAAATGTAAAATAAATAAACTTTATGATTGACCTATATTGATTTCATACAACCTACCTCCATGGTTCTAATTATCACAAAGCTATCAACAACTTCACTTTTACTCTCAAGGTCAATTTTTTCCATTTGGACGCACTTTGATCCTAATTTCTTCCATCGGGTCATCAAATAGGGTTTTCAAAGGTTTTGAGGTCACTTGGAGTATTAGCCATTTATTCATAAAGAATATGCATTAGAAGTCTCTCAAAATTCCACTAAAAATCCTCACAGACCCTCTCTAACTTCCTTAAACACCTCAAGGTCCCATGCATAAGCTCATGAAAGTTTCAAGCATTTCAAGTTGGCATTTAAGTCTTTTTCATGCATTCTATGAGGGTTTTAAGAGTATTCAGGCCAAGAATTAGATTTTTAAAGATTCTCTTGTCTAATAAACGTTAAAAAACATTTATACACATCTTAAAAACATGCCTCAATCATTGTAATATCTCTTCAATATCTAGGAATGGAAATGACCCATGTTTAGTAACTAGGCCTAGGCCTTCTCCAAAGGATCTACTTGCAAATTAGACTCAATATGACTCCCAAAGAGTTTACCCTACTCCTTGATGAATTCAACACCTAAAATTTACCTCTACAAGCATGATTCATCAAAGTGGAAATCTTTATTAATGTTAAAAATATGTATGACCTTCAACTTGGCTTCTAGGCTTAAGGATTTCCCTCACACATGACTGTAACCTATGTTGATCAAGCCACCCTATTTGAATTAAAAGTTTATAAAAAGGTTTTAAATGTTTATTTAGGTGTGTCAAATCTTAAAAAACCTTCATTTGAACTTTGATTTCCTTCTGGTCACCTACTTCAACACTTTTTTTCTAAACTGTTAGTCTTGTGCATGGGAAAACTGCCCCTCCTCTGAGACAAAATAGAGGGTATTATCCATATTAGCCTTGAAAAATTTACCATCATAATAAATTATTAAAATATTAAGGTTGATATATACCAAATTTTAGAACATAAATCATCTATTTGACCCTCCAAAACCTCCAAAGGCCAAGACAGACTTGTAAGAATGCACTATATGCAGGGGCTTTTAAGGGTGACTATGTTTTGCATCTTCATTTGAGACCTATTTTTACACATGATCCTCGATATGGGCCTATTCATATTTCATAATTAATTTAAACCATATTTTATCATATTGGTCTCTCAAATACTTTCTATGTTTTTGGAAACATAGATTAGGTCTATAGCTTGTCAAGAATGAGACCATTGTTTAGGCATGCCTATAGGTTATTTGAGTTTGGTATAGGCTTTAAGAGCACAATAAAAACCTATTATGATTTTTTAAATCACATATAAGTTTTCATCCACCATTTTTCCAAGGATAAGCTCAATCGCTTACAATAATATAGCTTTCATTCCCAAGATTAGGCCATCTGCCTGCTATGGACTGAGACACCCTTAATACCCTACTTTTAAGTCTAGTCTGAGCTTTATTCTATGAGTGTTTACTTAATTTTTATGTTATTAGGTAAAGATACTCTCTTAATTATTTTACTTCACTTATAAACCCTCAATCTAACATCAATTTTATGCTTGGGTCTTAACTAGGACACCTCTGCCTTGACTGTAATAGTCCTTATTCTAACCCCTGTATGTGCATTCTTGGAAAGATTTAGGCCTCATGATTTCCAAGATCATGAGTATGTGTTTTAGATATATTTATTTACTTTTAAAACCTTATATCTCCACATAATCCCCCTTTTTCATCCCACTATTTATCTCAACTATAGGTGGCACCTCTCGGGCCTATAGGTGAATGTGTGGAGTCCCTAGCCTTTGATTTTGATGTGAGAAAACCTATTGGATTCCCTTAAAGATCACACAACCTGATTTGAATCATCATTCCTACCTTGAAACATTCAAATCAACATGTAAATTTCAAATTGGATCACAATCTAATATGTTGGTTATAGGTGTTTGTTTTAGGCATATGTACGGATAGGGAGTAAGCTTGGGGAGGTCTCAAAACATCTGTTCACTCTCCTTATGATCTTTTTAGATATAAGTGACACTTTAATCACTCAACATCATTTCACCCTTGTGGGACAATCTAAAACCATCAAAATTAAGTGCAAGATTACCCTTTTATCAATGTCCTATAGATCTCACTGTCAAGTTTTAGTGGTTTTTTAGGCAACTTTGAATCTCTAAAGGACCTCTCTCCCTTACCCTCTTGAATTATTTATTTGCAAGGTACTTCTCTATGTTAGATAAAATCAATTAATATAATTAGGAGGTATTAAAACCTCATATATCCCTATCATATACCCTTCACAAAATTATGAAGGGCCTTTATTTGCAACTTTTAGGGTATAATAGTCGTGAACATAATCAATTATGTTTTAAGAGTGAGCTTTAACCTTTTAGAAATCCAACATCCTATACAATCCATGTTAGGATCCTTTACTCATATCAATATTTCATAGAGCTCCAACAACATGTCCCATTTTGAAAAGGATATCCAATTCTTTGATAGACTGCCTATAGGTAATCACTCATTATGTGTAGGTAGTAAAAGAGAAAAGTTAGCCACGTGCATCTTAAACCTCTATTTTATTTCCAATCCTAACTTGAGGATTGTTAATGGATTATTTGAATTTCCAAGGAGATTTTTGGGATCTAATTTTGATTCAATAGACTTATCTTAAATAGGTAACCTATCAAATGCATATCATTGTGAGGGCTAACAGTGATTGGAGATAGTTGTTTGAGGATTGTTTTGGCATTTCATTATCTCAACTTATACAAATACCTAAAAATTAACCTTTATGGATCCAAACCTATGAAACAATGTCCCCTACCTTCATCCAATGTGATAAATATCTTCACAGTGTCGGAGACAGCTATAGGTGTGAAAAAGAGCAGTTACAAGCATATATAAGACTAGAAGAAGCTTATTTAGGAAATTTAGATTTTAAAAAACAATAAAACCATTAAATTTTCTTTAAAATCATGAAAAATCACCTTGAAAAAACAAAACCATCAAACCAAAGCAAGAAAAATTGAAACAAATGCAAACAGTGACCTCCTCATGAATGCAAGTGTATAAAAAGCTACCTGGAGTGTTATCAATGGTTCATAAAGGAGGAGACACAAATATTAAAACTCATAATATTAAAATTAAGGTAAATCAAAGAGATTTCACCCACCAAGACCATTCTTCCCAATTCCACCTATATGGTCCACACCAAGCACTTGAAAATGACCTTCCTTACTTTGCAAAGAGAAAATGGAAGAAAAGAACTTAAAAATTAAATTTTTGATGTATTCCTTGAAAAAAAAATTTAAAAGAGTTTTGTAGGTGAAGATGCATTCTACCCATGTTTTTAGCTGATGGTGAACTCAAGGAGTCCATACAAGTGCCCAAAAGGGCCTAAAATTAAGGAGAAACTCCCCTTTTTTACACATAAATGACTCTTTAACTACCATCTGACCACTTTATGACTGATAATAACCTCTTCCACATTTATATTCACCTTTTTTATAATTTTTATAACTCCACCATCTATACAAGTCATTTAATAGGCTAAAAGATGGCCAAATGACCCTTTTTGCACATGAAACCTAGCAAGTGGCCAATTTATTACTTGTAAAGACCAAGAAATAAATAAAATACCATATTATGACATTTTAAACACAATTTATACCTTTGACCAAGTTTGACCTAATTTGACTAGGGTTGACTTTCATTGACTTGACTAGTATAAGGGGGCTAGACATGGACCAAGGCTAGACTAGGGATAAATAAAACAATAAAATCAATATGAAACCCATATAGGACATGAATAAACTTCTTAAAAGTTTATAAATTTAGGGTTTGATTCAAATTTCACCAAAGGTTAAATTTGGTCAACACTTTTGGCAACTCTTAGGGGTAACATGCTTGCCTATGTTAAGGACTAGTAGCCTTATCTTATCCATTGGGCAAAGGAGTCAGAATGGACTTGGGAAATAGTAGAACTAGACCTTGAATTATCTAAATAATATCTAGTCACCTCAAAAAATATGAAGGAAATGAAAAACACACAAAAGTACAAAGAAAACAATAAAACAAAGACACAAGCTAAGCACTCAAGGAACACAAAACACAACTAAAATTAAATAGAATATGTACATTCAACTTGATCATACCTCCCTTCCTAATCAAAAGGGATATACCCTAAATATCCTTCCTCACTAGATGAATGAGGATGCCAAACATGATTCCTTTTTTATGTGGTGTTAAATGACTCATGTTTTCTTTTTTCTCCTTGAATTGACATCTCATTTGATGAAGTCATCTCAAACAAGTATTCTTGGACTTGGAAACATGCTTCATACTGCTATCCTTTTGTCTTTTCATGATAGATTTGAACATCCATTAATGGGATATCTTGTTGTAAATTTATGTCCTCTAGAAAGATCTCATCATCTTTCTCAATTGTCATAACCTCTTCAAACTCTTCAAGGAGCATTATATCATGCTCATTTGGAAGTGTTTCTTACTCAAATTCTTATTTGATGTTAGTGAAGGTATCTTCATAGGTGGTTATAAAAAAAAACTTCAAATCACTTTAAAAATTCCCAAGATCATCGCATATTGTTCCATCATGGTCTAGACTTTCTTGATGATGATGCTCCTCAACACATACTTGTTCTCCAACATTTTGGACTTGTTTCATTAGGATTTTAGTCTCCTCACATTCTTCATACTCTTGGAACATTTTCATGTAGGTCTACCACATGTCTTCCTTTTTAGACACAACTTCTTGCTTTTCATGTCTTGTATTTAGTTCCAAAAGACTTATTGGCTCATTGAGGGATTCAATCTCATTACATATGTCCTCAAATTTCTGCCACAAGTCATCACCCTTTAATTTGTTAGCATCATAGAAAGGAACAACAAGAGAAACCTCTCCCTCTTCTTCTTTGGAATTCAAGAGAAATCCTTCCAATGCATCCTTTTTGACATAATGAACATAATTTTCACAAGGATTCAATTCCTTCTCATCATTTATAAAATTTGAAACCTCTATTTCTTCCTCATTTTTAGTGATGCCATTATTAGGCATCGCAAATATAGAATTTTTAGCCAAGGAAGATTCCCAAGTAGTAATACAATTCTCATCATTAGAAGGGCTACCTTGATCGGTTAGGGGAAGTGTAAATATGGGCTCAACAACTTCTTGAAGAGTGGTAGGATGGATTTGAATGTTTTCAAGTTTTTCTCTCCTAACAACTTCCTAACCTAAGCATGATTTGTTCTTTTCTTCACAAGCTGCCACCCCTTCTATCCAACTTGGAAAAGTATGCTCAAAAATTTTCTCATGGGGATGAGACACTAATGGAGGAGTGAATTATATGTCTAGGAAACTTAGAGTTTCATTGGGGTTGGAATCTTAATATAATCTTGTAAAATTAGACTTAGAGAGTTCACCTTCTAGTTCCATGATGGATTGTCTCAAAATCTGATTGGCCAATTCAATCTCCTTTTCAAGATGAGCTTCAAAACTCAAAATTTCTTCCTCACCATATTCTCTAAGTAAGTTACCTTTCTCCACCATGATTTACTCATTATTTTGGATACTCTTTTGGATGGACTTCAAAGAAGGGAAAATTTTGGGAGTGTAAGAAGAATTTGGGGTATTTTAGGGCTACCAATATTGAGTTGGTTCATAAACTCTCAAACTCTCTTCTAGATGAAAGATCAAGCCACAAATATCAGGAAACTCATTATAAAGACTTGGAAAATTATATTTTTCTATAGGAATCCATTCCCTTTTGGCTCTTTCCAAAGCATCCCTTACACTCGTGACACAAACATTAGGGATGACTTGACCACAACCATACCTAGTGTCAGGGTCAGACATGTAGTCTTGGTAACCAATGAGAGTCTTTTTGAAACTTGAAATGGGATGACTTGGAGAAGAACTAAATGGACTAGGTGAAGTACAAGCTTGATATGGTTTATTATAGGCTAAATAGGGATCATGATAAGTTTAGATAAGCACTTTCTCATATTGAGGAGGAATAGGCAATGCAAGACATGTCTCTTCAACTTCATGATCTTCATTAGTAAGTGAGGGTATGGAAGTATCTTATTCATGCATACAATAGGCTTCCAAATTAATCTCTTCTATGAATGCATAGGGATCATGCTCATATGTTTTAGTACCATACTCATCAAGGAAAAGATCAAAAATACCTTCAAGAGGAGAGGATGCTTCACCACCAATGACACCTTCTTCTTCTTCTTCTTCTTATTCTTCACTGATTACACAATTCTGATTTCAATTTGTCTCCATATATGGTTCAATATGAAACCTTTCCAAGGGTTCTATTATTATGGTTACCTTAGCTCCATATCTTGTTGTAAAATCTATAAAAGACCAATCTATAGAAAGGTATCCTCCTATTTTATTCATGAAGTCCCTTGACAATCAAATAACAAAATGAGTTGGAAGATCTACCACCACAATGTATTTCATAATGGGGAAACTTATACAATCATGTAGAAAGACTTTCAATCCTCTAACTAACCCCACTATCTTTGTTTGAGTTCCATCAAGCTACAATGCACCTTTGATATGTGGTTCATATTTTAATCCCAACTTATATGTAACCACCTTAAGCATAATCATGGTATTGATTCCACTATCCACAATGCAATTATGAACCAATTTGTCTCCCACAATGAGTGTGAGATAGAAAGGTGGAGGCTTTTCAATTTTTGTGGAAGGTTTTAGCATATAGTTTGGTGTATTAGTAAGAGCTACACCATTGTGTCTTAGAGCTTGAGGGGCTATATGTATGTTTGAAAGTTGTTCTTATACGAGTTCCTTTTGACCAAGCATTTGCAAGACTTCCCAAAGAGATATTATTGTCTTGGTATTCTTCAAAGAATCAATAATGTTTAGAGGGGAAGTATTCACCTTTTCTTGAATCCTTGAAGGTAGTTAGGAAGCTTGAACTTGATGCATTATAGGATTGACAACCTTGCTCACATTTTTTCTTTGATGAGGAGTGTGACTAGTAGGAGGTATTACACTAGGATTCACACTTTTTGGCCTTGGAGATGCATTACTTGAAGTCATATGCGCTTCCAAAACATCTCCTAAAGCTCTCTTTTTGGATCTTGTGTTGGCTGAAACTAATGTAATTTGCTTCAACACATATTTGTCTTTCACTTGAAAGTTCATAAGACCTATACTTTATATTTTATCCTCTCCATGAGTATCCCTTTGCATGATATTTTCTTCTTCTGATGTGTGGCAAGGAGTGGCTCCTTCTTGTGACACTAAGGATTGACTACCTTCTCCACCATCATACACAAATTGACCTTGAGATTGTCCCCAATGATCCAAATGTTCCTCTCATTGAACCAGATTAGTAAGGATTAGAACAATAGCCCTTATGGGTGGAATGGAATTAGGATTATAGACATTGGACTACCTATTGAAACCTTGTTGACCTTGTCCTCTTCCTTGGTAATTGTATTGGGGTAGAGGTCTATAAGTTTATGAAGGATAATATTGGAGATTGGGTGGAGCAATTACATGAAATTACACTTATTTGGTCTGAGCTTGTAATGACCAAATCATTTCATCTTTGTCTATATAATTATCCATCTTCTTGGGAGTGATTCTAGACTTGGCATTGGCATTGAGAACTTATGCTAGAATTGGGGTTTCAACTGAACTATGAGACAACAGAGACAAAAACTCTTGGGGGTAATTTTGTAGCTTGTATCAAACTATTCTTAGCTTCAATAGCTATCTCATATTCCTATGGTAGAGTAAATCCTCACATTAACTACAATATTACTACCATATCAGTGCTAATAGCCTTGAGATAAGTTAGGAATACAAAGCTTGGAGGAGGCCTCATGATAGGTGGAAATCTATACCATGTCCTTTGAAACCTTTCATTGAAATCCCCCATAGATTCATTAGGACCTCTTCTTATCACATTCGGTTGATGGATTAGTGAAGTGTGGTCACTCTTATTCTTAAACCTATTAATTAATAACTATCCAAAGTCATCCCAATTAGTCATGCAACCACATTCCAATGTCTTATACCAATCAAGTACCTTACCCTTTAGAGACATGGCAAGTACTTGAATAACTATGTTATCTTGAGAGATATTGTGGAAGTTTCAAATATATGAAATGTCCATAATGTGCTCAATTATAGTAATAGGTCCCTCTCCATTGAAGTTAGGGAGACTTTTGGTAGCATTGGGACGAATAGGATTATATGCAACAATATTAATTGGATTTTAGGTGTTGAAGTTTAGGAAATCATGTTGCTTATCCATATCTTTTTTCCCCTTTTGATCTCCTATCTCCTCAACTTCTTCTTCTTCTTCAAAACCTTCTTGTTCAAGATCTCTAAATGTTAAGGATGGTTCAAGATGTTACTCCTCAAAAGGAACTTCAGATAGAGGGACTTGATTGAATGCTCTACTAGAATATGATCTAGTGAAGACCATGAAGTATAATGTGAAGAACTTAATCTACAACCAAAAATTATGACCTTTTAGATTCACCAAATGTTAGATTAAAAAAACCTCTACAACCTTGGGCTTGTCAAGACTATCATTCACTTGGGCATGAAACAATTAGGACTAGATATCCCACTAGGTGTGCCTGAACTATTGGCATCAAATTGTGTACCCTAGGACACTCTATTTAGCTCCTGAAATTTGATGCAACATTGAATCATCTCTCAAGTTGTGGGGTAACTTGTAAAAGAGATGAATATATAGTTTATGAGGGCTAGCTCCCTAGATTCTTCTTTAAACACCTATCACCTAATCTAATGCTTGTTCATGAAGAGAGTTAAAATTTTTGCATAAAATGGAAACTACACTAAAGAGGTGATCCACCAAGACATATCACATAGACTATCAAACTCCTACTAAGCAACAAAGCTTTCCAAGACAAATTCTAGGAATTGAAGGACTCTAACATAATTGCTTTAATGTGAAGGTAGCATACATGAAACAATCAATAATATAACTAATCTAGGGGTAGATTTCACACCAAAGAGATAATAACTTGCTTGAATAAGATCCTAGTACAATTAATACACTTCACATGACCTGTTAAAATTAGAACTCTTTCCTAAACATGAAAGATAAAGGGAGTAAGGATGATACTATCACTTGAATCCATTATTCATCACTCACACACTTATACAAAATGTTCAAAACTCATAATTAGACTCATATTCAATGTTCAAAGACAAAGTGTAATGTCATTCTAGTAGGGCTACACCATACTAGCTATGGTTAGATCCATACAATGGCTAAAAGGCTTCATTTATAGAACTTGGAAGAAGTGAGATAAAAGAGAAGTTCAAAAGGAACAACGACAAGTGTCAAAAGATGAAAATAAATTACAATGCACGTGGATGAAGTGTAAAATAAGTCAAGAAACTTATTTTCACATGATTCTATCTCAAACAAGCCTCTTCTCCAAAGATGGCATAGCATTTCTTCAATCATTCTTTCTTGGAAACTGCCTTCATCATGGGCTTCCTTGAGCATTGAAAATTATATTTCGGATAAGTGTATCATGTCTACTAAGGAGAGTAATTTACAAAGATTCCTCCACCTACATTGAGAGTTTTCCTAATCATTGGCATTATTTTACACAAACATAATCATCTGTAACCATGATCACTCTCTAATACACTTTTCTTGACAATTAGCACTAGTGTCTTTTAATCCTTCCTAACTGATCCATACCAGGGGTCTCATGACACATGGTAGGACACTTCATACTATTGTCTTCATCAAACACATCTTAAAAGGCCTCCAAATTCAAATTACCACTCTTTTCACTATGTCACTTTGGAGATTGGCTAAAATGAAAGGCCTATCAGGGACACTTTTGAGCATTTATAAGCTCTAAAAATGGCATATGAGTTTGTTCAAGTCCCAAGATACCCTTGTATGTGATTGGTATCCCATGATGACCTTCAAGACTTACCAAACACAAGAAAATGTCAAATAAACTTGCTTTATGCTTGGCCTATATGGATTCCATAAAATATATCTCCATGGATCTGATCCTCATGAGGTTTTAAACAAATTATATTTTACTCTTAGTGTCAAATTTATTCATTTGGATGCACTTTGAGCCTCATGTCTTCCATCGAGTCACAAAATAGGGTTTTTAAGGGTTTTTAGGTCACTTAGACTCTTAGCGGTTGTTCATAAAAGATACATGTTATAAGTATCTAAAAATTACACTAAAATATCCTCAGGGACCCTACATAACTTACATAAACACCTCAAGGTCCCATGCATAAACTCATGTCAATTTTAATCATTTTAAGTTGCCATTCGAGTCCTTTCATGCATTATGTGAGGGTTTGAAGTGTTTTAGGCCAAGAATTAATTTTCTGATGATTATATTGTCTAATAAAGGTTAAAAAACCTTTATACACATCTCAAAAACTTTCCTTAGTCATTTTAATATCTCCTCAAGAGCTAGGAATGGAAATTTCCCATATTTAGCAGCTAGTCCTAGGCCTTCTCCAAAGGATCTGCTTGCAACTTAGACTCAATATGACTCCAAAATGGTTTAACCTACCTATATATGTCTTAAACACATCCAATATACCTTTTAAATCACTAATTATCCAATTTTAAATCTTTGGCAAGGTTAAAAATTTGTATGACCCTCAACATGGCTTCTATACTTAAGGATTTCCCTCACGCATGACTATAACCTTTGTTGATCAAGCCACGTTGTTTGAATTAAAATTTTATAATAATGTTTTCAATGTTTATTTAGGTGTTTCCCATCTTAAAAAACATTAATTTTATCTCTTATTTCCTTTTTGTCACCTACTTCACCACTTTTCTTCTAAACTACCAGCCTTGTGCATGGGAAAACTGCCCCTCTTCTGATGCAAAATAGAGGGTATTATCCATATTATCCTTGGAAAATTTACCATTTAAAGATATTATTTAACTCTTAATGGTAAGTTTTACCAAATTTTATAACTTAACCTATCCATTTGAGCCTCCAAAACCTCCAAATGCCAAGACAGACTTGTAAGAATGCACTATCTACAGGGTTTTTTAAGGGTGACTAAGTTTTTCATCTTTGTTTGAGACCTCTTTTGCCACATGATAATTAAGATGGAAATATTAATCTTTCATAATTAATTGAAACCATATTATATCCTATTTGTCTCTCAAATACTTTTTATGCTTTTGGAAACATGGATTAGGTCTATAGCTTGTCTTGAATGAGACCACTATTTAGGCCTACCTGTAGGTTATTTGAACTTGGCATAAGCTTTAAGAGCACAATAAAAAAAATTATGATTTTTAAAATATAATATATGTGTTAATCCACCATTTTTACAAGGCTAATCTCAATCCCTTGCACTAGTGTATCTTTCATTCCTAAGATTAGGCCATTTGCATGCTATGGACTAAGACACCCTTAAGACCCTACTTGTAAGTCTATTCTGAGCTTTTTTATATGAGTGTGGACTTTATTTTTATGTTTTTAGGTCATGATAATATCTTAATTCTTTTAATTCACTTATAAACCCTTAATTCAACATTAATTCTATGCTTGGGTCTTAACTAGGACACCCCTGCCTTGACTATAATAGTCCTTGTTCTGACCCCTATAGGTGTATTCTTAGCAATAGTTAAGTGTTATAGATGTTACATAGGAATTAATAATGATTTCCAATATCATTATTATGTGTTTGATATCCATTTTTTTACTTTTAAAACCTTCTATCTCCACCTAATCCCCTTTTTCATCTCATTGTTTGTCTTAGCTCTAGGTGGCACCTCTCAGGCCTGTAGGTGCATGTGTGGAGTCCATATCATTTGATTTTGATGTGAGAAAACCTATTTTATTCACTTAAATATTACACAACATGATTTTAATTATAATTAATACCTTGAAACTTTCAAATCACCATGTAAATGCCAAATTGGATCACTATCTAATATGTTGGTTGTAGGTGTTTGTTTTAGGCATGTGTACATATAGGGAGTAAGCTTGGGGAGGTATCAAAACATCCATTCACTCTCCTTATCATATTTTGAGATATAAGTGACACTTAAACTAATTAACATAATTTAACCTTGGTGACACAATCTAAATACATCAAAATGAAGTGCATGGTCACCCTTTTATCAATGTCATGTAGATCTCACTGTCAAGTTTTAGTGGTTTTTTAGGCAACTTTGAATCTCTATAGGACCTCTCTCCCTTACCCTCTTGACTTATTTATTTGAAATTTACTTATCTATGTCAGATAAAATAAATTAAGATCATTAGGAAGTATTAAAACCTCATATATCCCTATCATATACACTTCACAATATGCTTAAGGTCCTTTATTTACAACTTTCAGGGTATAATAGCCCTGAACACAGTCAATTGTTTTTTAAAAGTGGACTTTAACCTTTTATCAATCCAAATTACTATATAATCCATGCTAGGATATTTTAATCATATCAATATTTCATAGAGATCCAATAACATGTCTCATTTTTAAAAAGATATCTATTTCTTTGATAGACTGCCCATAGGTAATCACTCATTATGTGTAGACAGTAAAAGAGAAAAGTTAGCCATGTGCATATTAAAGCTCTATTTAATTTGAAATCATAAATTGAGGATTCCCAATGGATTATCTAAATTTCTAAGGACATTTTGGGGAGATAATTTTAACTCAATAGACATATCTTAAAGAGGGCACATATAAAATGCATATCATTGTGAGGTCTGATAGTAATGGGAGACATAGTCGTTTGAGGATTGTTTTGGCATTTCATGATCTCAAATTATAAAAATACCTCCAAATTCATAAGCATGGATATAAACCTATAAATAAACCTCCCATACCTTCATCCAATGTGATAAATATATTCATGGTCCATGAGATAGTTGTAGGTGTTAAAAAGAGAAGTTGCAAGCATACATAAGCTTGGAAGAGGCTTCCTTAGGCACTTGAACTTTGAAAAACCAAGATAATAATTAAAATTCCTTGAAAATCAAGGATAAACACTTAGAACAATTAAAACCATTAAACCAAATAAATAAAAATTGAAACAAGTGCAAATAGTGACCCCCTCATGAATGCAAATGTATAAAAAGTTGCCTAGAGTGTTAGCAATGGTTCATAAAGGAGGAGATACTAATATGATAAATCATACTATGAAAATGAAGTGCACTCAGATAAATTTCACCCACCAAGAACATTCTTCCCAGTTCCACTATATAATCCACACCAAGAACTTGAAAATGACCTTCCTTAGCTTACATAGAGAAAATGGAAGAAAAGAAGTTACAGACGGACTTTTTGAAATCCTCCTTGAAAATAAAGTATGGAAAAGAGTTTAGGGAGGTGAAGAGACATTCTACCCACGTTTTTAGCTGATGATGAATTCGAAGAGTCCATACAAGTGCTAAAAAGGGCATAACTAACTCTTTAACTACCATCTAACCACTTTATGACTGATCTTGACCTCTTCCACATTTAGATTCACCTTTGTGATAATTTTTTAACTCCACCATCCACACAAGTCATTTAATAGGCTAAAAAGGTGGCCAAATGACCCCTTTTAAACATGAAACCTAGCAAGTGGCCAATTTATTACTTGTAGATACTTTAAAATAAACAAAAACCCATCTTAGGATATTTTAAACATAATTTAGACCTTTGATAAGGTTTGAACCTATTTGACTAGGGTTGACTTTCATTGACTTGACTAGTACAAGGGGGCTAGACATGGACCAAACCTAGACTAGGGATATGTAAAACATTTAGATAAATATGAAATCCCTATATGACATGAATAAACTTATAAAAAGTTTAGACATGCATGGGTTGACTCAAATTTGACCAAAGTTCAAATTTGGTGAACATGCCCATATAAAAGTGTACAAAGCTTAGGGTAAGTCTCTGTCAATATTTCCTTCTACATGTGTAGCCCAAATTGATACCAACATAGAAGGTTTTTAATGTTTGATACTTATCATGTTGTTGTTTTTACTTTTAATTTGTCTATTATAGAATGGTATCCACCTATTGTTGAAGATGTTGAATGTGCTCAATGAATTTAAACTTATTTTTGAGTTAAATGATTTTATACTATTGTTGGTGGAGTAGGATAAGCTATGTTAATTATAGCCAAGGGTTGAAAACAAAACAAACCTAAAAAGGACTATCTATGGCATAGTTATGTATATCTCTATTGTAGTTGTGTTTAATGAAAGGAATATTTTCATCCCAATTGTGATTCCTATTCAAATTTTAAACTCTTAAAAGACATACTATCATCTTATTGACCTCTTTCATTTGTCCATAAATCTAGGGATGAAAAGTAGTAGAATTGTTAAGCTTTGTGTCTAACATAAATCAAAGCACTTTTCATAAATGGCTCAAAAATCATCTATCTTATCAAATAATATATTTTTTTGGATTCTAAAGTTGATCTAGACTACCTATATATTTTAAACTACCTCTATACTATAAAACTTCAACCTTTATTCTTTAAATTCTTCCCTATAAAGCTCCAACCATCCTATCTAGTGGTTATCTTTGTTATTTAAATAATTTTAAATAAATTATTCTACATAATATTTGTATTCCTCTATTTCCTTTCCTTATTACCTTTATGTTTGATTTGCGACATTTGTGATAATTGCAACTAATTATTCCACTTGCCTCTATAGTTATTTTGCATTCATGTTCTTCTATGCCATTCATCCTCATCCTCTTGGCATATTTACACAATTTATTCAATTGTGTAATACTCTAAAAAATTATAGTTTCCAAACCCAATGAAAATTCACAAAAAGATTACCTCCAAGAATCGAACATGCTCTAATACTAGATGATGAATCCACAAGCTTACAAAGTAAAACAAATATCAATAGACATAGATTCAGAGTTTCCTCAAACCATAATCTTAATTGATTCACCTTGAATTAATAAAATTATTTCATAACATTATTTGAATAAAACTTAACTCAAAATTTTAATTGACATGCAAAATTTTTTTAAAAAAATAAAATAAATAATAATAATAATAATAATAATAATAATAATAATAAAACTTTAACTACCCTTGTTATAAATAACAACTTGCTTTTCATAATTAAATTTCCATATAGAAGTTTAGATGGGCCTAAAATTTTAAAAATATTACCTAAATAATAAATTCACTATTTTGGATGAGTTTAAAATGAAGTTTATGTTCGGCTACAAAGTTATCTTATTTTTGTTATTTTTAGCATGACTAAAAATGCTAGAATATAATTTCAAACACTTAGATGATCTCATATATCTCTCCAAACATATTAGAATTTTAACTTAACTATGAATCCAATTATGGATGAATTATTATTTCCTTTGTCTTCATTTTGGCTTGAACAAGAGCTTAGTCAGGTTAACCAGTGAAAAGTAAAGGCCTCTAGAAGATAGGTCTCTACGTCAAAGACTTAAACCACACATAGTTATCCCACCTAGGTGTGTGTGTGTGTGTGTGTGTGTGTGTGTGTGTGTGTGTGTGTGTGTGTGTGTGTGTGTGTGTGTGTGTGTGTGTGTGTGTGTGTGTGTGTGTGTGTGTGTGTGTGTGTGTGTGTGTGCACCATCATGATCAATAAAGAATATAATGAAATTTTTATCTCTTGACACTTGACACCATGTAACCTTGACTTGCATTTATATTTAGACATGGATCTAGAATTTTTCCTTTAATGGGTTTTCATATATGTATCCTTTTATGACAATGTCTCAAAAGAGTGCTATTTGATTTATCAATATGTTTTTCAATTAGTGAATAAGTGAGTTTTATCTGATTATAACCTTAATAAATAAATGATTTTTATTTATAGCTAAATACTTATTTAGCTACACCATTTCTCACCAATTTAGTAATTTCTTTATTCAATTATGCATGTTATATTAGACTCATGCTATAAACTGTTTGATTGGGTAGAGCTAATCCTAGAATCAAATCAATATTAATTTGAATGACTCTCTTTGGTGGTAAAACATTTGATAGCTCATTAGGTATAATGCATGTATATTGTTTCAATACTTATACTACTTTGAATATTATTTGCACCACTTTTGTGTTTTCTTTCTTTGTTATTAATGCATAACAACCCACCATCTTTATGTATTTAATGAATTTTTTTTGTATAACATGATATTTTCATGCTTTTCTTCTTTGAGAGGTAATAATACTACCTTTGTTCTACCTTTATAGAAAGTAAATGTAATATTTGCTCCATCAAGAATTATATTTATATCATATTGCCATGACCTTTCTAATAACACATGGCATGCATCCATTGGAATAATATCACACCATATTTCATCCTTGAAAAAATTTTGTATAGAAAAATTTATTGAACACCTTTTATCTACTATAATATCATTCCATTTATTAAACCATGAAATTTGATAAGGATAAGGATGTTTTTAATATTACAAACCTAGTTTTTCTACCATTCCTTTACAACCCATATTTTCACAACTACCACCATATATAATTACTTTGTATATCTTACCTCCTAAAGTGTACCTTATTCAAAAAATATTTTTACGTAGCCATGAATAACCACATTCCCTATTATGAACTTGGTCTTTCCTTAGAGCTATCATTGTTCTCCTCATCATAAGTTTTTCTTGTATGTATATTGTTTCAAATTTTGTATTTTGTTATTTTCTTTCATCCTTCACCAAATTTACTCTTAGGTGATCCTCTTGCCTCCTTTATTATTCATGATAGTGTGGACACTCAAACTCTTTGTATCCTTCATCTCTACATATGTGACAACCATAAGGTCTACATGAACTATTCCATCCTCTACTACTACCATAGCCTCTACCTCTCTAAAATTATCTTCCTCTCTATTTTTTTTGAAACCCTTGTCTATTATCCTCTTTTATTTTTTTACCATGAGGAATTCCTCCTCTGGTGGAATTAAACCCACCTCATACCCTTATTAGATGTGGTTATCTTAATTTTGGCCTAGTTGATCTTCTAAAAGCATGTCTATTTTGATTTTATTTTTCCTTTAAAGCTATTTGATAAGATTCTTCAAGGTAAAGTATTCTATGTAAGCTCAATAAATATTGAATATAAAATTTCAAACCATTTACATACCTTTCAGCGATTTGTTCCTATGTTTCATCATGCTATATTCATATATGAAAATCTTGTAAAACTCATCTATATATTCTTATATATTTTGATCCTTTTACCTTTAAAAATTAAATATTTTGTATACAATTTTTACATAATATAAATGAATAAATTTCTCTCTCATATTCTTCTCCATGTTGTTCTAAGTGTTTATCTTTTCTTTACCCTTTCTTCATCTCTCTTTCTGTAGGTGATCCCACTAAATAGTTTCATGACCCTTAAATTCTATGCATGCAAACATTAATTATTGTATTCTCCCATAATTTTCCATTTGAAAACAAAAATCATGCTATTTAACCAATCTATCAACTCTTATAGTTTTAACATACCTCCATACTCTAAAAATTCAACCTTGATTCCTTCATTTCTTCCTTGTAAATCCTAAACAATCCTTTCTTCCATTGATGGTGTTAATTCTTATTATTCCTCATATTATTTAAATTCTTATTCATAATCTGTTTCTTCATCTATTTACTCTCTTTCCTTTTTCTTTGACTTGTGATATTTATGACAATTGTATTTAATTATTCCATTTGCCTCTATAATTGTTGCATAGTATTGTTCATATGTAAATTTCCTCCTCATCCTCTCATCATATTTCACCTATTATTCAATCATATAATACCCCCAAAATATATAATTTTAAAACTCAATACAAATTCACAAATATATTACCTCTGGGATTAGAACATGATCTAATGTCAGATGATCAATCCCACATAATAACAAAGGAAAAATATCATTGGACACAATACTCATAATTTTGTGAAAACCATGATATTTATTTATTCTCCTTGAATGAATAAAATTTGTACATAAATTTATTTAAATAAACCTCAAATCAAAATTGTATTTGACATGCAAAATTAAAAAATCTATAAGAAAAGAAATAACCTAGAGTTTACTACCCCTATGGTAAATATCAACATTCTTTTATTAATAAATTTTGCATGCAAGTTTAGATGAACCTAAAAATTTTAACATGACCTATAAATACTAAAACATGATGTTGGGTGAGTTTCATCCTATGTTCACATCTGCTTATAAATTTATCTTATTTCCACTATTTTTAGGATGACGAAAAAGACTAAAATGCAATTTTAGACCCTTAGATGATATCATATGGCTCTCAAAACATATTGGAATTGGACCTAACTAATGAAGCAGGTTATGAATGGATGATTTTTTCCTTTATCTTAATTAATTGTTTTAAGGAGAGCTCAATCTGGTTAATAATTCAAAATTTATGGCTTCAACAATATTGGTATCAAATAGGGTCCTAATTTGAATTTTAGACATCTATTAATACACATGTACATTACTATATATATATATATATATATATATATATATATATATATATATATATATATATATATATATATATATATATATATATATATATATATATATATATATATATATATATATATATATAATTGAGAAATATATAAATCCATTAATCTATATATCAATAGTGAAATTTCAAGGGAAATTATTTCAAGAATTTAAATTAGAATTCCATCAAATTTGAAGCATTATTTTATTTTCCATGCATTTATTCTAGGAAAAAAATCATATAGGACTAAGCACTACATTTTAGATTCCTTGTTGAACATGTATTTATACATGGAGTGATAATTTCTAAATTTGTAAAAACATATGGGTGTGATAATAATTGAGGGATAATTCATGCCCCCAAATGCATCCCCCACATTTTTTGGGATTTAATGTTCTACTATGGTTTTGAGAAGAAGATCAGTCCCCTAAGAATATGTATGTACTTACTAAAAAGAAAGTGAGGTTTTACACTTACTAAATGAGATATAACATCATCAAATAAGTTTTCAGACATCTACAATTTATCTAAAAATGTAATACTCTTCTAAATATATCTCTACTCTTCCTGAAAGTTTTGTACTATTGTATGAAGTAGACTCTATTCATTCTTATATTTTTGTAATTTTTTTCATTTTGATGTGTGGACCTACTGAATGCTATCTATTTTTGACAATCTATCCATATTTGTGAAAAATTAGATATTCCTCTTAAATCCTCTCTTATATTTTATTACTACATTAGGAACATTTTTATGCAAACAAGTTTGATATACCATTTAGATATGATTAAGCTTATCATGAATGTTTTGTGGGTTAATATATTTAATATTCCTATAAAAACCACTTTAAAAAAAAACACTTTTTTGGACTTGTTCCCTCATACAATTCTTGGGATTCAATATTTATTACTTTATGGTGGATATAAGTATTTATTAGGGTTTACTAGACCTTTAATGTGTTATTCCTTCCATCTTATGGCTAAATCTTATTTTCTATACTATCTTATTTACATAAGGCTTGTGCACTTTCAAGTTTATACTTTGTTATATCTAATTTATATATTTATTACTCCTCCTTATGGCTTTGCTTAGTGTCACGCATATTTAATCCAAACCATTCATTGTATAAATTAATGTAAATCTTGTATATTTTATGGATATGAATGTTTCTTAGATGTAATTCAATTATGGTACACTTTTCAATATTTATATTTACATGTAATATTCCCAACTTAGGTATATTTCATTGTGTATTATGTTATTAGTGTGCCAATTGTTTTCATGCATGTTCAAATTTTAGTTTTGAATGGTGCACCATATATTAAAATATTTTTGAAGATGTTTTATGCATTCATATAATTGTTATCATGTTTCATGTTTATTTATTTTTACCATTGCCAATAATAAAAGAGACATAGGACCACATGTAGTAATGCACATCCATAATTATCTATGCATGATGATACATTATGGGTCAACCACACTATCTAAAGGAAAGATAGAATTGAGAATGCAATATCCCCTCATAATATTTATTGATTTCAAGATGAGAATAACCTCGAAATTCCTCTAAATTTCCTCAAAGGCTTAATATTAGATTGTATTTCACCAAATATTAGGATATGTTAGATCAGATTAAGAACACTCAAGTAATTATATCCATTCTAAAATTAGTTATAAAATCAAATATTTACAAGGATCTTTTTTACAATGCCTTAAAATAAACTACTCTTCTAAGTGATATTCAACCTTCTCATTTTTCCTCTATTTTAGATCTTTAACATATATTGATAACATCATTACGTTTGAGAATGATGAGATGCTTGTAAAAAAAAATTATTTCAACTTCTATCTTTGTATATTCACGTTACAATCAATAACCTCGAGATAAAAAAGTACGTGTTGAAAATGGTTTAAGATTTAATATATGAAGTGAAATATTTATTTAACAGTATTTATATTATTAAATAGGCCTTGACTAATTAAATTATGATTATAAAATTTATTAAAAAACAAGAATGAAAAACACTTAGCATAGTCGCATTGAAAATTATTTTAAGTCCAAAAACACTATAAGCTAAATGGTATATCATATCCAATAATGTAAATTATATTATTTTTATTGGAATAACTTTTATTTGAGATTTGGGTGGTGTGCTCTCTAACTTTTTCAAATAGGTACCTTGAGAATGATATCTCTTGGAATATTTTACATATATTGATCTAAGATAGGTGTGCTAGTAGAATTTGTGCATTTTATGAATTTATTTAACATATAATATGAGGTTTTCATAAAACTTGAAATGTATAATATACATCACATTAAATCATACAAAAATATAATACACATTAAATTAAATCACCAATAACTTTAATATACATAATCTAAAATTCTTAATCTAAATAGATATTTACTACTCATTAAAATATACCTTACGCATCACATAAATGAACAAGTACACATCACATAAAATCTCAAATAATGAATAAGTACATGATTTTTTTGATAATTATATGAATTTATTTTTCCTCTAAGATTTTCAATCTCTTTTCCTTAGATTTCCATTTGGAAAGTTGTATTCTATTTTTTTAATTTTCATAGTAGTCATATGCAAATGGATGAAATATTTGAAGCCCTTCTAATGAATTTCAATGGGATATAATGAAAAAAGTTCCTCTTCTTCCTCCCTAATCTCTATCAATTATGGATTTTGAAAGAGTCAAACCTTGTGATTTGTGTTTTGTTAATGCTCAAGCCGACCATAAGGGTATTTGGTTTTTGCTTCCCCTTTGTATTTATGTAATTGTAACTATATATGGAGTTTCATATTCAAACAGTATTCCTAAGTAACTATCAAACTTGGCCATAACATATGTTAGCGGTTTTGGTCAGGCACTCCTAGGTTTATCTATTATACTTGTGATATACCCTATATCTTTATTTACAAGACCTAATTCTATCCAAAGATTGGAAGTTAAAATTACCCTTTCATAGTTATTAATCATTAAATCCACATCAAGTTCATAATTTAGACCTCCCATTGGTGCATTGGCACTTCCTACTTTTTTTTCAATGCTATGTGCAACCACTCTTTTCAATGAATATAATTTTATTTTATTTTGGTTATGTACATTATTATTTTTAGAAAATAAATAATAAAATTGTCAAACTCTTCATTGGTGTCTCTATCTATTCCAACATTAGTTCTTTTCATCAATATCTTCTGGGCATTTATTGTCATATTTGCATCTCACAAATTTGTGAGTAGCCGATAAAACCATTATTGGTTATCACTTTCTCCTTCCTATCTAAATATCTTGTCCAAATTAACAATTATTTTGAATTCTTTGCACAATAGTTTTTCTTGTATGTTTCTACCATATGCTAGTCTATCACTAATAACAGGAAGATGACCCAAATCTCAAACCAAAATAATAGATATACCACCAAAAATCATGTTTACTTTTTTTAGGAAATGCTTGACAGAGTCTAGAGTCTATGTTTTACATCCATTTCACCAAATGAAGCTCAATTAATTAATAAATATTTATTTCATATAGTGTATATCCTCTTATAAACTTTTAAGTCTTATTCCTTATAATTCAACAAAATCCACAATCAGGATTCAAATTTGTGCATGGATATTTAAGGAACCAAAATTAAATGTTACAACACTAGTTTGTGTAAGTAATAATAGTGGATATCACTATGATAATGATGCATATTAAAGATCTCAACCAATGGCATATATAAAATATGCTTTTCCTATTCCTATTTTTCCTTGGATTATCATGCATAAGGGCAAAGTATTTTGACCTAAATTATAATGTGTCATAACCATATCAAGTGTTTTTTTTTTGTGTTTGGCACCCAAGGTTTCATAATTTATCATTGGTGTTATACCATCATGTATAATAAATCCATTGTCTTTCATGGTGATTATAAATTTTATCACTTTATTTGTGTATTCCTCACATCTATATTCATTATTCCATAATGATTATCTATTAATATCTATTCTTCCCAACATATCTATCTCACTAGCTTCCATAAGTTGGTCACATTATTGTCTGGATATGATTTCACACTCATGTTCCAATACGTTTTGTTGAACAAGTTGATTATCCTCACCTTCAGTATCACTATGACTTTCAACATCTTCTAGAATTGTTCTTCTCTCCACATGTCAATAGTTATAATTGAATGAATCCCAATTTGATATTATTTCTTCATTACTAATCCCAATATCTCTTTGTATATCATGAAATGTCTTTTAAAGTAATAATTATGACCAACATAAACCAATCCATTTATTTGAATCATGTTTAAGGATGAAGGAAAAACTTGGAAATACTCTCACAATAGCTACAATACTCCTTGCCTCCAATTTGTTGTCTTTTTTCCACCTTTAATTATATTTAAAAGATCTAGTTATCTCAATAGGTGATGTGATTTACATGGAAAAAGGATTATTCTTGTATCCATCAATGAAATACAATGTATGCTCTTCTTGATCATCTTCCTCATTTTTGTCTATAGATTCGAACCCCTAATGTGAATCTATTGTTCAATCGTATGGGCAAGTCTAAAATTATCTTCTCACATTTGAGGGTATAGCCATCTGCAACCTTAACCCTTATCCCTTCAAATTCCTCTATTTTTATGCCTCTCCTATCAACCAAATGAGCATCAATGAAGTTGTGAGTTGCCCCTATAATGAGCCTATCTCAAAACTGTCCACAATTTCACTTAAATGTTGATTTTAATTACGTCAAATAGTTTATATGCAACCTTGTAGTTTGCTGATGTAGTGTTTCAGTTGAAGTAGGTTGATATAAATGAATGCTAAGACTAATTTAAGGACCTTTACAATGCCTACAACTAATCTAATACAGATATACAATTCTTTTTGGACTTTTTGTCATGCAAATATATGAAAACTAGTTATGCAAAAAGTAGCTACAGCAAATAGACATTTTGTAAAACATTTTCCATGTATCATTTCATTAATAAATTTATTTGTAAGAGTATCTTAGAAAAATTCACTACTTATGTCTCCATCAATATGAATATTTCAATACAAATCAAATGTCAAACAGCCAAGACTCTTGGATTAATACATATGAACTAATGATAGGTACCTACAACCATACCAATTTCTTAGTGCAACTAATGATATCTAAAATACATAAGATTTCAACAATGAACTTGGTTTGGAGACACCTTGCTGTCCCAATAAAAAGCAATAAAATTTTTGGTAATAGGAGACCATATGCAACCCACTCGAATTACTAAGGAAGTCACCCCTATTCTGATCTGGAATGAAGAAATAAAATAATCATCAAGCTTCCAAGTCTCCAATACTTTCAACATAACCCTAAGAATGATGCGCCCCACTCTCAATGGTAATCGATGCAAGTATGAACTCTAACGAATGGGAAGAAGGCTCAAATGGCATCCCAGTTTCTTCAGACTTGGCATCAAAAAATTTAGGTTCTCCTAGTCAATTAGTTGATGCCTCCAATAAGATTTCTCCAAGGCTAATAGTCTCCGATATAATGATCTCAAAAATTGGCCTTAGGCCACAAATTCTGCCCAAACGAAGTGACTGAAGTATCACTTCCAACTACAATAATTTAGGTGATATTGCACACCCTTAAAATTGCTATCAATGGGAGTTTTTCATTCCCAGTGATAATCTTATTATCTACAGACCACTTGGCTCCATAAATACTCGAGAATAATTCACCAACACAACAATTCAATAAATTTGGATGCCCAAATGGTGAGACCTCAAGGTTTATTTAAGCTTTTCCTCAAGAGGTCACCCTCAATAAAATAATATTATATTATTAATAAAATGCATCAAATTATAAAAATAAGGTTTCCATAAAATAGAAATAATAATGAAATATAGTGGAAAACCTTATTCCAATCAAAATTGAGCCAAGTAATCACCAAGTGACTATAAAAATGACTCTTTCACCATGCCTCATTAGCCTACGAGAGCCGTTAATAGGCTCATCCTATTGATATGTTGATGTCAACTAGAAGGGGACATGATAGTCTGCCCCTCCTAAAACTACTTGTCCCCAAGCAATCTAAATTTAGGATGCTGTAAGATTTCCTCATTCTCCCATGTTGCATCCTCTGTGTTCTTATACAAACAAACTACATTGTCACTTTTCTCAGGGTTGTGATTCCTATCAGGAAATGAATCCACAACTACCTCAGATGTTGGGAGTGAGACAAGTGATAATGAGGTTGACTGTAAAAGGGAAACTCGTTGTCGATGAATCTCATATAGCACCTCAAACAATGCTTCTAAAAGCATAACTATGCGAGAAATACTTGCTCATGTGCTTGCCTCTTATGTCATCACATACGCCTTAAAAGAGCACTAACCATCTGCATATAGACTAGATGCACAAAATCTTGGATTCCCAAGCATGCCATCAAAACTACCATGCAATCTTTACAAAGCCTAGACGTAGGATCTGAAATGCCATCACCTTTCCTCTAAATCATAGCTTTGGCTAGTATTGAGTTTAGGTGACTGTCTATCTCTAGATGAATCCTTTTTGTTTCTTCTCATTTCATCCTACACTAATGGACCAGTAGTTGTTTCTTGAAGCTTATGATTATTCTTTGCAGACTCCTATTGACATAAAAAATAAAAAACTGAATCTACAATAGCAATTTCACGATTGGCATAAAAGAGCAACTCGCCAAAAGGATCGCTCAGAGTGTCTTCATGTAGCCAAGAATCCAAGGAATCATCTAATGGATGCAAACTACATACTAACAATAGTAATAATGTGTGATAAGGTTCTTCCTTCCCATCTTGAACCAAACAAAATTCATTAAGTTTTTCATATAGATGATCAAGAAAGTGTGTTGCCAGTTCTCCAGCTTTCGATGCATTTTTCAATTGACAATAAGGACTCACACCATTAACTACTTGTAATAGAAATTCTACCCTTTGTATATCACTTGAATGGACCAAGTGAGGTTTGATTACTTCTGGACCCACTGAAGCATTACCTATTTGTAGCCCTAGAGAACTTGCTCCTGGTAAAGCAACTAAACCCAAGCGTGAATGTGAGAAATTATTCAACAAACTTACCTTTGTGGTGGAAGCTATTTTAGTATGAAGTTGCTATGATGTGTTGCCAACAATTGATTTAAAATCTTGTCCATTTGTTTCATCTATGCTTGATTTTGTCTCTTGAGCAGAAAGACCTGAAGATGAGGAATATTGGGTAGGACATCCTTGTGAAGTACCATGTAAAAGTGAACCATAACTTATATGAGGTAAACCAGATGTTGATGTAAGTGATACACTAGAGGGAACCTCCATTTTCAAAGTTGCTACAAGAAGCGCTCTATTTGGTGCCCGTAGCTATCTAGTTATGACTCCAATCACTGCTTGGCCTGATGAAGGTCTGACAGTAGTAGATTGTGGTTGAGGGGGAACAGAATGCATAACTACATATGTTAAATTAGTCTTTGTTATATTTGAACTTGCATTTATTGATATTGCTCCAAAACAACTTAGAGCAAAATAAGCATCCACAAAGCTGTCTAAAAGAAGAATCAAGTGTTATGAATGTTTTATATTTTCCATTACTGCATCTTTCATAGATGGATTGTGTTTATCCACATTATATAGTGATCTAAGCTTGGGAAGTTGTTTGGGTTGTCTATATGGAGTGACTATGACCAGCTTGGTGCCCACCTCCCATTTGATGATATGCTCAATCCCTCAATCTAGAGGTCTACCTAGAGGAATCTTGCTAAACACCTTCGTATGCTTAATCCTTAACTCGGATATCAAGATGGTACTCTGGTTTCTACTATTCCCTTAGTGTAGGCATCAACACACATTTTGCTGCCCACTCTACCATTTCAGGTCTTACTAGCTTCACCATTCTCCTGAAAGAGATCATCCTGAAACTAGAGTCTTGAATTGCCTTAAGGACATGAGTCTTTTCATCAACATGAAAAGACATCTCCATCTCTCTAAGATCAAGGGTGAATTTCCCAATATCATGTAACCATCTCATGCCAAGCACCATGTCAATATCACCCATGTTCACTACATAAAAGTCCGTCTTGAACTCATAGTTGTTCAATCATATGGGTGAGTCTGAAATTCTCTTGTCACATTTGAGGGTATAGCCATCTACAACCTTAACCCTTATCCCTTCAAATTCCTCTGTTCTGATGCCTCTCCTATCAACCAAATGAGCATCAATGAAGTTGTGAGTTGCCCCTATATCAAGAAGAGTAATTATCTTTTGCCCTGCTAAGACCCCACGCATCCTAAATGAACCTTCCTATTGGATGCTAGTGATGTGTCCATTAATTTGCCTCATTGCTCCTTCATGTTTTTCTTCTTCCTATTTTGCTCCTGAGTCTTCAGAATCAAATTCATAATATGCCCACATTATTCTATTATCCTTTCCCTTTGGTCTCAAGAGACAATCATAATTTGCATCATAAGGCCCCTTACAATAGAAACACAACTTCTTTTTCCTTAATTCATTGAGTGTGTCATGATCTAAAGGTGGTGTTGATTTGTCCTTGAAATATAGATTGTTCTTCTTCTTAGAGAAAGATTTATTATCTTGATTCGAAGAATATCCCTTTGATACAAACTTATTCTATGGTGTTGACAGTTTCATACTCCTAGCCTTCTTCATAGCCTCCTAAAGAGGAGGAGGATCAAAGGCTTTTATCCATCCGCTCATAGGCTCCCTTAATCCTTCAAAAAATAGGACCACCAACCATCTCTTTGAGATGTTAGGAATCATCACTAATATTTTTTGGAAATCTCCAATGTAACTCTCCAAACTTCCAACTTGCTTGAGTTGGGCCAAATCCCTGAAGTATGATTCTGGATCTTTCCTATCAAAATGTTCCACAAGTCTGTCCACAAACTCTTGATAGGAAGTAATCTAATTATGTTATAATGTTACCAATCCATGATACCACCATTCGTGTGTTGCTCCTTCCAAGTGCAATGCGGAAAACTTGTTGGCTTCTTCTTCTGTCATGGGTCGAAGAGCTAGGAAGGTATCCAACTTATGAATCCATGACTGTGCAGTGATCTTGCCACTACCATCAAACATGGATAATGTGAGCTTATTAGTAGCTTGCTTAAGGTCCTTATTCTGATTTCAAGGCCTCCTCTCTCATCGAGACCTGTAGTAGTCCATCCTTGTTTGTACAAAATGATCAAAATGCATAAGCTCTCAAGCTTTTGGTGTCAATAGTTGCCATTCATTATAAGCAACCATATATGCATCAGTGAAGGTTGGCTCCTCAACATCTTCAACATTCTCTTCTACTACACATTCTTCCCTCAAGAAAGTGGGTTTTATAGGTCTGTCTACCATGTAGGAAGATGCTCTTAGTATTCTCCTTGTACCAGCTATGCTCCTTTCATCATCATGATCTTGGGGTTGCCTTCTTGGTAAGTCCAACTGTTGTAGAGTGTTTTCAAGCCACTCAAGTACCCCAGATATCTATTTCTATCCCTCCCTTAAACTCATAAAAGTATCAAGTACTTCTCTATCATCATCTCTTCTTCCATTTTTAGGAGGACTTCCTTCCCTTCTTTCTTCCATAGGGCCACCAATCACTTTATCCCCTGTTGCTACAGCTGCTGATAATGTGTCTTGTCTCTGTTTACTTTCTTCTCTAGCTATATATCTCTTGGTTCTATCACTTTGGTGCATAAATGAAGACAATTTCTAACCCAAAGGATGGCAGGAAATCACTTTGATACCACTGTAATGAGCCTATCTCAAAACTGTCCACAATTTCACTTAAATGCTGATTATAATTACATCAAATAGTTTATATGCAACCTTGTAGTTTGCTGATGTAGTGTTTAAATTGAATTAGGTTGATAGCAATGAATGCTAAGACTAATTTAAGGACCCTTATAATGCCTACAATTGATCTACATGCAGATATGCAATTCTTTTTAGACTTTTTGTCATGCAAATATATGGAAACAAGTTATGCAAAAACTAGCTACAGCAAATAGACATTTTGTAAAACATTTGCCATGCATCATTTCATTAACAAATTTATTTGTAAGATTATCTTTGAATAATTTTCTACTTATGTCTCGATGAATATGAATATTTAAATACAAAGCAAATGTCAAACAGACAAGACTCTTGGCTTAATACATATGAACTAATGACAGCTACCTACAGTCGTACCAATTTCTTAGTGCAACTAATGATATCTAAAATGAATAAGATTTCAATAATGAAACTAGTTTGGAGATGCCTTGCTATCCCAATAAAAAGCAATAAAAATTTTGGTAATAGGAGACCATATGTAGCCCACTCAAATTACTGAGGAAGTCACCCCTGTTTTGATCTAGAATGAAGAAATAAAATAATTAGCAAGCTTCCAAGTCTCCAATACTTTTAGCATAACCCTAGGAATGATTCACCCCACTCTCAATGGTAATTGATGCAAGTATGAACTCTAGCGAATGGGAAGAAGGCTCAAATGGCATCCCAGTTGCTTCACACTTGGAATAAGAAAATTTAGGTTCTCTTAGTCAATTAGTTGACGCCTCCAATAAGATTTCTCCAAGGCTAATAGTCTCTGATATAATGATCTCAAAAATTGGCCTTAGGCCAAAAATTATACCCAAATGAAGTGACTGAAGTATCACTTCCAACTACAATAATTCAGGTCATATTGCACACCCTCAAAATCACTATCAATGGGAGTTTTTCATTCTTAGTGACAATCTGATTATTTGCAGACCACTTGGCTCCACAAATACTCAAGAATAATTCACCAACACAACAATTCAACAAATCTGGATGCCCAAATGGTGAGACCTCAAGGTCTATTTAAGCTTTTCCTCAAGAGGTCACCCTCAATAAAATAATATTATATTATTAATAAAGTGCATCAAATTATAAAAATAAGGTTTCCATAAAATAGAAATAATAATGAAATATAGTGGAAAACCTTATTCCAATCAAAATTGAGCCAAGTAATCACCAAGTGACTGCAAAAATGACTCTCTCACCATTCCTCATTAGCCTACGAGAGATGTTAATAGGCTAATCCTACTGGTGTGTGTGTGTGTGTGTGTGTGTGTGTGTGTGTGTGTGTGTGTGTGTGTGTGTGTGTGTGTGTGTGTGTGTGTGTGTGTGTGTGTGTGTGTGTGTGTGTGTGTGTGTGTGTGTGTGTGTGTGTGTGTGTGTGTGTGTGTAGTTTCAACTAGATAAAATAACATAGTCAAATGATAAATGACTCCCATCACTCATCAGCAAGGTTTGTCATAGTAACATTTTTAGCTTGCCACATGGAAATGGAAGCTTTTTGATGGGAAATTATTAGTTTGATAGGCATTTTTATAGTTGGTGTTACTGATACAATAGCCCTTAAACTTGTGAATCTGGGTCATACACATTCACCCCTCCATTGCTTCCATCTTTACAATACATTCATTCCCACAAAACCATGAACCATATACATAATAAATTAAGATAACAAAAAAAATTGTAACAATGAATATAAATATGAATGCACATACCAAAGCTAATAAAGATCAACAGCAAAAGTAGAACCACAATGTTCAAATTTCCTCTATTCCCTCCCATTCTCTTCTACCTATGAACATATACTCTCTCAAGAGTTTTTTACACATAAAAGTGAGAAAATTGCCACATTTATATATAAAAACCATGGTTGAAGTTCAGACACTACATCTTGAGGAATCAGACGTATACTATAGTGTCTGATCTAGCTGTCAAGTTGATACTGGGATAAAATGAACTTGGAGATTGAAGATGGAAGTGGATGGCCAAACTTCAATAATATGACATAGAAATAAAATTTACTAAGCTAGCTAGAGTTCAATATTTAATCAAACTTATTGCAAATACTTATCCATGTATTTACATTTTTTAGGTTTAATCAAGTCAACTAGCTAGTGATGATTGGTACAAAGATATTATCTACTATTTTTTATATGGAGCATGTCCCTCATACCTCAAAAGACAAAAAAAGGGGGCTCAAGTTGAGATCATCTCATTTTATGATCAGAATGGGAGTCCTCTATAGGAATAAATATGAGGGGGATTTATCTGAGATATGTTTCTATAGCTGAAGACATAGAATTCATGGATAATTTCTATGACAAACTGGGAAGTGGTCACCATTAAAGGTATACCACAACACACAAGATATTGAGAGTTGGTTGTTATAGGCCAACCATGTTCAAAGATGCCCACACCCATGTGTAAACATGCCATCAATGCCAAGTGTTTGATCGATGAGAGAAAAATGTATCCATGTCTTTATAACCAGTAATTGAAGAAAATCCATTCTCACAATAGGGCCTTAACTCCATAGGAGTAATCAATCCTAACTCCTCATCTGGACACAAATGTGTACTCATTGCCAAGGATTATTACACTAGGTAGAATAAAATAACAACCACCAAGAATAAAAGAGAAATTGATGTCATCAAATTCTTAGAATAAAATATTTTCACTCAGTTTGGGACACCCCTATCTTTAGGATGTGGCAATGGCCTAACCTTTGCACCAATTGAATTCACTGAATGGGCATATGACAATCAAATAGTCATCGAGTTTGATTCAAACTAATACCCTTAGGGTAATGGATTTGTTGTGTCCACTAACAAAAAATTGATGAATTCCTTCAAGAAGTTTGTAGAAAATAAACCTAGAGAATGGTAGTTCATGCTAAAATATGCTTTATGGTCAGATAAAACCATATACAAATAGGCACTCAAAAGAATTCCCATTCTTACTAGTTTATGGGTAGTAACCTATTTTTCCTATCACATTGAATCTTACCACCTATAAGGTCATGTTTAAGTACATGGAAGATGACGAAAGAGTGCAATCCTAGATATTGAATATCATCCAAATAGAAGATGCTAGAGACAAAGCATTGAATTTTTTTAGCAAGCATCAGGATGTTGTCAAGAGATGGTTCAATAAATGAACCAAAGTTAAATCATATCAAACTTTTTCATATTATAGGATAAGGCCCATAAAAATAAAATGCAACATGACAATTTCACTCCTCTCTGGATTGGACCATATCAAGTGGTAGAAATACTGGGTGAAAATGCATGTAGATTCAGAGACCTATAAGGGAATGACTTAGCTTTGTCATTCAATGGGAAATACATGAAACATTACTTCTTTGCCACTCTATCACAAATTCTAGAAGGATAGTAAACTTGTTTAGATTTAGAATAGATTAGATTAGATTGGTTTTATTTCTTGATTTAATTTCCTATTGTTTTCTTTCTTTGATCCTAAAAATGGGAAGAAATGATTGCTTGTTTTAAACAGTGGTCTCCCAAACTTTGGAAATATCTAGCACTATTCTAATTTGGAAAAGTTGGGTGGGGTTAATTAGAATTTATTTTTCTCATGAAATTCCTAAGACATTTTTAAGAATGTAATATAGTTTAGATGACTAAACATTTGTTTGAACAAGAGTTTGAATCTATGTGGATAATCATGATATCACTTAAATTCACTAAGTAAATATCTAGGGAAGTACTTGATGTTTTAAATTTAATTACATCCAAACTATGCCTTGACAAAACCTTACACCTAGCTAATTCTATTTCCCAACCATTTTGGTTTATGAATGTAGGTATTAAAAAAATGATACACCAATGAAGTGAAATCACAAACTGAATTTTTATCCCAGCAATGGTGATTTAGGCAATCTATACCAGCGATATGGATGCCTAAGCTGTAGTAGATAAATGTTTGGAGTGGATCCAAAGGTATCTCTATCAGGGCTATGGATGCCTGGCTAGTAGTAGAGTAATGCCCAAGCCATCCTTAAATAAGCAAAGCATAATTATACAAAATCTAAAGAATGGTTAAGTCATTTTATGTTTGATGTCTTGAATCTTGAAAGTTATCATTTCTTAACCAAATGGAAATGGTTAATGAACCTTAAATCACACACATAGTATGATTGTATACAAGGTTTAAGCCCTATTTCCAGCTTGCGCACTTTCATTAGTTTTGAAAATTAGCTTTGATGATGATTAAATATCACAATGAGATCACTAATTTTTTATTCATCTTTGAATATAAAACATAGATTCCAACATTTTTCAATGTTTCTATGCATAGTTTACCATTTTTTTATGATCACCTACCCCCAATTCCTAGAATTGGGACCCTCCTTTCTTAATTTTTTTCAAAATGCCCAAGATGCTAAGCATGTTAAATCATTTGAATGCATATGAGTTTGATTTAACTTATACTTCTAAATTTTTTGGTTAATCATTTAGTTTATGATAATGATTGATGCTTATAAATATTTGAATTATTGCAATTATCTTCAAGTTTTCATTCAATAATGGAACATTAACCATAGACGATTTAATGGTATGCAGATAGGTTTTCACTAGGGAATATGACCTAGATTTATAATGGACATGGATGTGAGCCTCATTAAGATTTTACTTAAACTAACATTGTGTCATGTTTAAATCATTTAGTTACAAAGTTATGCATTTAAAACTTGTTTAAATTTTATTTTGATGGGTTATGACATATTCAAAAAACTAACATAGTTTCTCACTTGATCTTACAAGATGTTATGTTTTATGTAGAAATTTATGACACCTCATAGGATGTCAAAGTTTAGACCATGATTTAAATGGATAGGTGTCCATATCTCCCATATTCACAATGCTTTAGAGAATCATTGCACCCCATAAAAGATAGCTAGAGCAAACCTACCAATTTCATGAGCTACATGGCATCATCTAGAGATCTCATAAGAAGACTAGACATTGGAATTCAAATCTAGAGGTTACATGTCAAGATATTATCCCCATACAAGCCATCTTATTCAATATAATACACCTCACATCCCACCAAAATAGTAAATCTCATAAGATGCCACCACATGTCTCAATTATTATTGACCAAAGCTAAGAATCCCTTTGAATTGATGTGTGTTCCCTCTAGGTTCATCCAAGATTGACATGTGTCAACATCACATTGCATCCATCTAAAAATCATGATAGATCATAAGACAGACATATAGGAACACCCAAGTCATTTGATCAAGGCTTGATGGTATATAGTTGTTTGAGGCACATTCTAGGAGTGACACTTGAGAATAGAATGAATAGAAGATTACAAAAGTGATGCATGTCCCTTTTGGGCCTAAAAAATGATGTCATGTCATTCCCATGAAATTACATTTTGAGATCAATGAAATCACCTTCAAGAGAAACACATGTCTCTACCCAAGCCATGTAATTATCACTAAGTTACCGCCAGTTATCCAAACACCTTATAAAGGTGATACCTATTAGGTAAAACTCTGAAAGCCTTTTGAAGGTGACATCTATCAGGGAAAGCCATGCCTATGATAAAGCCACCTGGTAAGGAAAAGTCATGATTACCTATAAGAGAGCCACCTAGAAATGGAAAGCTATGATTACCCATGAGAGAGCCACCTGGTAAATAAAATCCCTGATTGCCTATAAGAGTGGTACGTGGCACTCTCATACCTAATCAAAACTAAAAGGCTGCCCAAGAGCTCACCACATATTGAAAGATGCTACATGGAAGGATAAAAATAAGTCATCACACTAATCTACATTTTAATATCCCTCAAGGAAATTAAAAGGCGACATGTATCTAGACTTCAATTTGACTAAGTAGCTCAGTCACATTTAGGCCCCACGAGTACCTAGTTGGATCTGAGGTGGCAGCCACATGTCAAAATGTGGAAATATTTATCTTTAAATATAAAATTAATGGTGGATCAAATTTAAATTAGAAAAAAATTTGAGTTCTAATATAATTAATTTCCAAAATCAATATCTCAAAGTTGTTCCAAATATATGCAAAGTTGACAAGCTCACCATTAATATATCATGAACTAGAATCACCATCTATATTGCATTAATAAAATCAATCTCTAAAAAGGCTACCCAGATAAGATATTTCTATTTTAATTTGAAGCTATACATGTTTTCTCTCTTTTCTATGTGCATTCTCTCAGTACAACAAAGCTCGAGCTATTCATAGATTGCACCCCAACTGCCATTATTGGAGCTCAAAAGTTGTAGAGAGATACAAAAGGATGTTGGTTGATACCTATAATATTATAGAGATGGCATAGGTAGGTCCCTATACTTTGGGTAGGATCATTTATTTTATAAATGATGACATCCTATTCCAATATGGTAATTTAGTTGTTTTCAAGGACATCAAATTAATTCTCGAGGCAATAACATTAGCGGACATACATTACAACAACATTTACTTCAATGTAGAAGTAGTTAGGGTAATTGATGAGGTTTATACCATGCCTCACATAAACAATTAGATTTGAAAATCCTTACAATCAATCCTACCAGTCTCCACAAGGCCACATCCAAACCAAAGGTCATGTTGTGCCCTGACCTAGTCTATGGTATCCTTGAGAGGTTAAGATTCAAAGATGGGTTGTTCAAGTCTATGTACAAAGGGATCCCCATTGATTTCGTTAAATGACCTAATTTTTATAAATATTATGACCTCCCCTCCCCACATATTTGTACACCCAAGCCATCATTGACAACTGGTATGAGGTGCATTCCCCAAGAAGGTCTTAACTTCATGGGTGAGTAACCTAACTAGAGATGTCTTCATGGATGACCAATGGAAATTGTTTATTCAAAAATTCAAGAAAGGATTTAGGATTGGATTTCCCTTAATAAACAAAATATTTGGTAACCCACATACTAGGTATGTAGACATAAGAACTCTCCCACTACTGTAGATAATCCTAGAGGATCAACAGATTCCCCCTTGGGCAAATCATTAATAACAACCTCATATATGTTATAAATGACAATTGAAATAATGGTGCCCCAATCTTCATGATGAGTTAATTTTTGGATGTTATCTAAAAAAATACCTAGCTAAGTTATAATTCATGGTCTCTTGAGTGACAAGAGGTTGTCTCTCAACTTCTCTCTATAATGTGCATCCACCACTTTAGACGTAACATTAGAATAATTGTAAAAGACTTATACCTAATTGTCTATAAATCAATCACCATGTGTGAGATGCCAAGGGTTCCCCTAAAATATAAATAAACATTAAGAGACATGGGTAGTTACTGGTTGTACCCAAACTACACAGTCATTAGAATAAAAGGGGTGATGGTGGCTCCCCTTAGGTTGCCAAGATATGTGCCTATGAAGTTGGTAAAGGAAGAGATGGCTTATCAACTGATATAAGGATTTTATTTCATCTTCAATAATAAGAAGGTAGCCCCCAAAAAGGTGCCATACAAGCTAGGGAAGACCTAAATCATCAAGTGGCATCATATCATTATGGCTACAAGGCATAGGGACTCATACCTATTGCCTAAGGATGATTTCAGACCTTGGGACCCAAATAATGTCATTGTCAAACAATTGTTCATGCTCAAAAGGGATATAGCTATGGATTCTAAGTACAAGGGAGAAGTGCATGCATGGATATACAAAGATGCTATTAATGATGAGGTAGTTCTCAAAAATGCATCAAGGAAAGGCATTCATCTAGAAATGAGACTAGACAAAGAGAAGAAAAAATAAGACATTATAAATCCTCAAACACCACCAACTTATGGAATTATGTTCAATGTTAATTATGAGGGACAAGAAGAGGAGGGAGAAGACAAATTTATTACTATTAGGAACAAACCATGTGGACCTCCACTACTATCCACTTCAAGCAAATAGAGTCTACCTCCAAGATCTGAGCTAGGAGGATCTAGCAGCCAACACGACCCCTCCTAAGGTCCTACATTCATCTCTGCATTTGCTATGAGAGATACCTTAATGAGCCTAAGTCAACTTGACCTTGATGTCATTAACCTTGAAGAATTATAGCAAGGCATTTAGCTCTCAATGAAATAAGTACAAGCATTGGCTATGAGGAATATTGAAAAGGTTTACAAAATAAAGGAGCCCACGACTACCATGAGAGGATCAATGCCTCCTCCATCAGATTCTCAACAAACTATAGAGGCTAGAAGCACACAACAAGACCCCACTATACGTACTTTCCCATTGCCTTCTTCCCTAATTATAATTTATTTTTCTTCTACTTCTTCCACTTCCATGTTTGTTCCCCCCACTATTACCCCTCTATTGTCTTCATTATCTTCAGCTCATGTAGCCACCTCTACTTAGTCCCTAATAGATACTAGCATGAGCTAAGCTAGTACTTCCTTTGGATTTACCTTCCCATATTTTATTGCTCATGCCACTACAAATATTGATTCTTCCTATGTAACCACAATAGGTGACTCACTTACTATTGGTTCCTCTACACCTACAACGCTATTGAAGCCCATTTCAAAGCAATTCACTTTTCAAAAGCTACTTAATATAGCCATAGATACAAAGGTGATTGTGCCTTTAAAAATTCCTTCATTTTTTCTTGACATGGGACCTACCAAATCTCTATATGACACACTTGGGCACCTAGACCTAATGAACTTGTACATCATTGCTATAACTTTGGCCTCTTCCTCAAATTAGGCACCTCCATTATAGCCACATCTAACAAATATGACACCTACTGCTACCACAGATTGGGTTAAAGACATCATACAAGTAGCAAGATAGGAGAGGTCTCAAGTAGTCCTCTCTACCCCCCAAATTGGCATCAGGTTTGATTCTTCCATAGGCATGATTAAGAGGGTGGTTAGGAGGCAAGTTGAAAAACCACAATCTACCTCAGTTGTGGAACATAAAAGTGAAGTTTCCTTCTTCAATTTAAAAAGGAAGAGGAAGGTTGGACATAGAAAGGTGGAGGAATATTTAGAGGACTCCATGTCTACATTTCAAGTGTAGGCAAAGTCTACAATAGCCTTGATGAAGAGGATGCAGAAAGAATTGAAAAGATTAAAAGAGTAAACATTGCCTATATTACAAGATAAAACCACTATTAAAGTAATAAAAGTAATTATTAATGTCTTTAATTCATATAAATTAATGAAGAGGATGTAGGAAGAGGGGACCTTGTAATATAAGGTGGTGATTAAACTTGACCAAAAACTTGATACTATATGATGCCATGTTGGTAAACTTGGTTAGAGTTGCAAGAAGTAATAAGTTCCTGGACCTCAAGGTTTTTCCACTTAAAAATATCATTCGTACACAAAACATCTTAATGAACAGAAGAAGGATATTAAATAAGTAGTTAGATTAGGTTAAGGATGCAACTACATCATTGGAGAAGATAAAATTTAAGACAAATTTATTATTGAAGAATGACATGGTCACTAGGGTGACCAAACCTGATGGCACCTCCACGGATGATCAAGAATTTAGGGTCTAGATGAAGGTGTTTGTTTATAAGTTCCATTAGGATTTATCTAGTGTAAAGACTTCTATCAAGGTGATGAATATTGTGGCATTCACCAATCAGAGGCTGGAGAGAGCAGAGGCTATTGAATAACTATTAAGGCTAGTACTCACAGAGTATGGCAGGCTCATTCAAGAGATGTCTAATTTATTTTGACTTATGATCATATAATTTATCCAAATTGACTAAGACTACCTAGCCTATGTATAGGTTTGGAGAAAAGAAGAGGTAGAGAAGAAACAAAGGCAATAATAGCAATCATTTCAATAATCCCCTCAGTACCCTAAAGAATATTCCACTCTATTTTGTAAATTTGAATTATAATATTCCATTTTAACATTTTGGCCACTTGGACATATTTGGGCACCTTTCATGGGGCCACTTGAACTTGTATAGGCATTTTTAAAGCCTATAAATAGGGTTTTCTCCCTTCTTTTTAATAAAAAATAGTCATTATAAGAATTAATATAAAAGAGCCAAGAATTTGAAAGTTTGTTTGAAGTGCTTGATTGCGTATTTGTATAGTTTTTTTTTCATGATTTTTTATGAGTAATGGTTTCTTTATTATAGACTAATTTGGCAATAACATTCAATATATGCATTTGTTAGCTTGAGTTTAACACTACACTAATAATTCTGCTAGCATACATGCTTTGTTTCCATGTTATTTACAACTAAATATGTTATGCAATTTACTATAAATGACTAATATTTATGTAATATATGCTTCTAAATATATGAATTTATTTTCCTTTGAATCTTCAACTACATCTATTTGTTTTTGAGTAATATACTAGAGTTGGTAGACGCTAGTTTTATGTGTTGTTGTCATAGAAATTAAAAGAAATGGCACTTTTGATCACCTTAAGAATATTCTATTTTCTACCTTACCCTTCTCTCCTATGGATATACCCATGAATCACTTTAGCTTAGTTCATTCTGTAAATATCCATTGTTTGTTTATATTTTGCGTAATAATTGGCAAATATTGAAATAATTTCACAAAGATTAGTAAGAATAAAGTGTCACTATGTAACATGTATTGTCCCTACAGTGGGGTCTACTTGCATACTTCTAACTGATGACCATATCTCTTCTATTTATTCTAATTATATTAGTATTTATTTTAACAACTCAAGCCCTGAGTCTTTTAGGACTCAAAATTGAGTATCTTACTTTTTCCTATTCCCTAGTGACATGGAGAGAACATTAAGTGCATCAACAAGAACAATATTACATTTGAGAATGATGAGATGCCTTTAAAAAAATATTTTTTATTTTAACTTTTATCTTTGTATATTCAAGTTACAATCAATAACCTAGGGATAAAAAAGTACATGTTGACAATGGTTTAAGATTTAATATATGAAGTGAAATACTTATTTTACAATTTGGGTATTATTAAATAGATCTTGACAAAGTAAATTATGATTATAAAATAGATTAAAAATAAAGAATTAAAAACACTTAGCATAATTGCATTGAATATTATTTTAATTCCAAAAACATTAGAAGCTAAATGCCATATCATATCCAATAATGTAAATTATATTATTTTCTTGGAATACGTTTCATTCAAGCTATGGGTGTTTTACCCTATCTTATTTAGATTCTTGGAATTAATCCATTATATAATTATTTATACACTAGTATACTTATCTTAGATAAATCTATGTAAAAGAGTCCAAGAGATATCATTCTTGAGGCACCTATCTTATATTGTATTTGTTATGTAAGTGGAATAGACACCTTGAGAGTGATATCTCTTGGCATCTTTTACATAGATTTATCTAAGATAGGTATACTAGTAGTAGTTTTAAATTTTACGTATTTATTTAACATATAATATGAAAAAAATTATAAACGTGAAATGTATAATAAACATCACATTATATCATACAAAAATTTAATACACATTACATAAAATCACTGATAATTTAATATACATAACCTAAAATTCTTAATCTAAATAGTTATTTGATACTCATCAAAATGTACCATACACATCACATAAAATGTCAAATAATGAATAATAAACATCACATAAAATATTAAATAATGAATAAGTACATGATTTTTTTCATAATTACATCAACTTATTTTTCCTCTAAGAGTTTCAATCTCTTTTCCTCAGCTTTCCATTTGGAAAGTTGTATTCTATTTTTTTTTATTTTCATAGTTGTCATATATAAATGGAGGTAATATTTATAGCCCTTCCAATAATTTCAATGGGATATAACCACAAATTTTCTTATTCTTCCTATGTAATCTATATCAGTTGTAGCTTTTGGAAGAGTCAAACCTTTTGCTTTGTGTATTGTTAATGCTCAATCCAACCACAAGTTTATTTGGTTTGTGCATTCCCTTTATATTTATGTAATTGGAACTGTATATGGAGTTTCATATTCAAATGGTATTCCTGAGTAATTTTCAAACTCAACCATAACATATGTTAGTGGTTATGGTGGGGCACTCCTAGGTTTGTAGATTATACTTCTAATATACCCTAATCTCCATTTATAAGATCTAATTATATCCAAATATTTGAATTTAATGTGACCCTCGCATCAATATCAATAAATAGCTCCACATCAATTTCATCATTTGGACCTCCCATTGGTTCATTGCCACTTCCTACTTTGGTTGTAATACTATGTGCAACTGGTATTTTTAATGAATATAATTTTATTTTATTATTGTTATGCGCATTATCATTTGTGGAAAAAAATGAATACAATTGTAAAAATATTTATTGGTGGCTCTATCTATTCCAACATTAGTTCTATTCATCAATAGATTCTAATCATCTATTATCAGATTTGCATCTCTCAAATTTATGAGTAGCGAATGAAACCATTATTAGGTATCATTTTCTCCTTCCTATATAAGCATCTTATCCAGAGTAACAATTATTTTTAATTCTTCACACAATATTTTTTTTCATATGTTACTATCATATGTTGGTCTATCATTAACAAGAGGAAGATGACACAAATCTCTATCCAAAATAATAGATATACCACCAAACTCATGTTTGCATTTTTAGGAAATTCTTGACGAAGTCTAGAGTCTATGTTTTGAATCAAATTTCATCCAATTAAGTTCATTTCATCAATAAATATTTATTTTATGTGGTGTATATCCTCTTAGAAACTTGAAAGTCTTATTCCTTCTAATTCAACAAAATCCACAATTGGTATTCAAAGTTGTGCATGGATAGTTGAGGAAAATAATTGAATGTTGTAACACTAGTTGGTGTAAGTAATAGTAGTGGATATCACTTTGATAATGATTCATATTTAATAGCTCGATGAATGGAATATATCAAATATGATTTTGTTATTCATGTTTTTCCTTGGATTATCATGCATAAGGGTGAAGTATTTTGACCTATATGATAATGTGTCATAGCCATATCAAGTGTTTTTTTTGGGCACCCATGGTTTCATAATTTATCATTGGTTTTATATCATCATCTATAATAAATCCATTATCTTTCATGGTGATTATAAATTTGATCACTTTAATTGAGTACTCCTTACCTCTATATTCATTATTTCATAATGTTTGTCTGTCAATATATCATCTTCCTAGCATATATATCTCACTAACTTACATAACTTGGCCACATTCTCACCTAAATATGATTTTCCACCCATGTTCCACTGTCTTTTATTGAATAGGTTGATTATCCTCATCTTCAGTATCATCATGACTTTCAACATCTTCTAGAATTGTTCTTCTCTCCACATGTCAATAGTTGTAATTGAATGAATCCCAATTTGATATTATTTATTCATCATCAATCCTAATGTCTCTTTGTCTATCATGAAATGTCCAATAAATTAATAACTCTAACCAACATAAATCAATCCATTTATTTAATTCATGCACAGGGATGAAGGAAAACCTTGGGAATACTCTCATAATAGCTACAATAATCCTTGACTCCAATTTGTTATCTTTTTTCCACCTTGGATTATATTTAAAAGATCTAGTTGTATCAATAAGTGATGTGCTTTCCATGGAAAATGTGTATTCTTGTATCCATCAATGAAAGACATTCTATCCTCTTCATGATCATCTTCCTCATTTTTGTCTAAAGGTTTGAACATCTGATGTGAAACATTAAAGTTCAAAAATACTCTATTACTCTCTAGTAACAAAATCTCCAACAACATGTGACATGTTTCTTGTGCCCCGATGTATATTTCAATAATTGCCTCAGTTATAATTCTTTTATATGCTTGTCTTGATAATTCATCAAGTTTTTCAATCTTTTCAAGCAACATCAACGTTGGATGATAAGTTTCAGAACTCTTCTTTGCCTTTGTTGCATACTTATCAATGTGTTTGACCACAACATGTTTGGACAGAATAGGTTTTCAATTTACATTTTCTCTCCATAGCTATAATATATTGAGATTGAGTGTATTGACTCTATCATCATTTCTTGTAAGCTCAAATTTTTTATCTCATGTGTCTAAGTTTTCATATAATTTTGATTCATTAAGATTTAATGGTGATGGTGCACCATACCTAGAAGAAATAATAACTTAATTGTTAGTTCTTTTACAAATATTATGTATAATTTTTATACAAACTATCTATATGATTGCAAATCTTAACTACAATCATAATAAAATACGCATCACTCAATTAAATGTATAAATTTTTTTCCTCTTTAAAAATAAATAAATAATATTTAATATTTTATTTTAAAACATCATTTATAGTGTTAATATTAATTATTAATATTTCTAACTTTCTATGGACTATTGAATAGGAATATTTAATTGGATAGAGTTTATATTAAATAATTGATCAAATTGTAGTGGTAAATATAATGGAATACTGGTATTGCACCTTAGTAATCTCATTATTCCAAGAATTATATGTAAATTCAAAAAGTTGGTAATTTTAAAAATATTTTCTCTTGAATAATTAGTCATAACTTAATCTTTTATTCCAAAAAATTTAGGTATTGGATGGGAATATTTAATTGGATAGAGCTATGGTAAATAATAATTTGAATTGTAATGGTAAATATAATGGAATATGGTAAAAATTGAATATTAATAATTCTATTATTTCAAATAATTTTAAAATATTCAAAAAATGAGTAATTTGAAAATAATTTACTTAAAATACCTAATAATAATTTATAGTGGATACTTACAAATAATTTATTGCAAATGCCTAATTTACCACAAGTATCTAAATATAATTTATAACAAATATCTATTTTAAAATTAATTTATAATAAATACATATTCAAAAAATAATTTATAACTAATCATAATTCTCTTCAAATTTTGGTTTTATATGTTTTTTTTCCATTTATTAATTACATATAGGTATCCTTCATTTTTAAACAACGCATCAGTTAGTGATTTTGTTTTATTATTTTTTAAAAATAAATTTTATTATAATAATGTAGGTCCTATTTTATTATAATAATGTAGGTCCTATTATTTTATTATTTTGAAAAATTATATTATATTTTAAATAATAATGTTAGTTATTGTTTTATTTCAAAAACATTTAATAGCGCTTTTATAATTATTAAAAAATATAATATAGCATTTTACATGTTTATGAAATAAAAGTGAATTTTTGATTAAGTGAAAGAAGGTTACATATAATTTACCTCAAATACTTTTTATATTAGCTTGATAAAATATAATAAAATACTTTATATAATTAAGTAAAAAAAGATTGTATATAATTTACCACTAATTGAAAAAGATTAAATATAATTTATGATGACTACCTAAATAATTTATTTTAAATACTTTTTAAATTAACTTCATAAAATATAATAAACAATTTTACATTTTTATGAAATAAAAGTTAATTTTTACATTGTGAATACTTAAATAATTTATCGTGACTATTTTTTGAATTACTTTCAAAATAATTTATCATAAATAGTTTTTAAATTATCTAAAATAATACTACCTAATCATTTATCATATTTTTTTCTATTATTCTATTTTTTTCAAAAAATTATATTATATTTCTAATAATATCAGCCATTGTCTTTATTTCATGAGAACAATATCACGCTCTTCTCCTTCCCTTTGTTGTTATTATAGAACAACTCTCGATGTAAATATGTGTTTTATATTTTTTTAAATGATTAAGCCTCAACATAATTTCGTGTTTTATCTAAATAAGAATCAAACAATTATAGTGGGTCATAACTAATCTATTGGAATGGAGCAAGCCACAACATTAGAATTTTGTTAATATAATATTGAAAATGAAAGATGTTGAGAATAACATTTATCAAGTTAATAACATAAGTGAAAATTTGATTAAAATAAATTTTACACGAACCAACCTTATAAATTATGAATATGATATAAATATGTTTAATATTGGAGCTCTTTGTATAATCTCTCAAGATTTTGAAATGTTAAATTTTTCTTTAACAAGTGAAAAGGAAACCAAAAAAATGAAGATCAAGCAAAAAAAAACCAGTGAAAAATGATTATTATGTCATAAATAATAATGATAAAAATGATAGTATTATTTAAACATCCTTGAAGAAATGTGGTTTGGACTCAAATGCATATTAAAAATAGTGTATATTAGTAAAAGGCTAAACAAAGGAGAACAATGTATAATAAAGCTCATTATTCTAACTACCCATCTAGCCAGGGAATGAATTTTAAAAATTTGAGGTGTTGACATACGAATGATCAAACATATGCTATATCTAATAATATATCTTTGAATGCTCGAAAAAAAATATACAACTGATTTATAAAAGTTACAAAAATGATACATAATGAAAATGTGCCACACTACATAATTATTTCTCAATTGCCTATTATTAGTACCTCCTCCGTACTATTGTTTTGGTTAAGGGCAATTATTTCTAGCTGATCACCATCGACTACCAATTATTAACAACTGCCAATAAAAAATTCAACTTATCTTCTAATGTTCTGAGACAGTTGAGAATAATTTATCATTTTCTCACTTATCACTAACCAGTGAATAATTGTCTGAACATTTTTAAAAAACCAATCAAAAAAGGATAAGCATTTGTTATACATATATTTCTAAGGGTCAATTGCATTTAATCTGCACATTTTCTAACAATACTTAATTTATTTAAATTTTTACAGGATTATGACAATGGGAAGGAAATCTATGGTTCAAATGCCGAGACTAACAAATTACAGTGACAGCTAAAACGAAGACATGTGAACACTCCATCAGCGCATGGAGGCAGGTACTGGAGCTACAGCACAGCCTTTGTTACTCTTGTTTTCGTCTCATTAACTTGTGAAGATAATTGTATATATATGCTTTTTCTTATAAACAAAATCATGGAACCATGATGATATAGAACTGTATTATCCAACTACTTTTCCTCCACTTTTTATGCGCATATAATTTCTTTTGAAAAAATATTCTATGCTACATTCCATACCATTTAATAATATAAATATATTTATTTGCTATTTTCCATCAATGTTAATGTAAAATCTCACGGCATCAGAACACCATGAAAAGTAGAGACCCCAAATCGTTCTCAAGTAAAAATCAAACCATACATAAGATAGAACAACACAGCATGTAAAGCAGACACACACACACTATATATATATCATTCATTTATTCTCAACTGGATATAACAACACAGCCCAACGATGAAAGACTCCCATCACTCATCAACAAGGTTTGTAGCAGTAACATTTTCGGCTTGCCACGTGGAAATCGCAACTTCCTGTTGGGAAATTCTCAGTTCGACAGACATTTTTACAGTTGCTGTTACTGATACAATAGCCCTTAAACTTGTGGCTCTGGGCCTTACACATTCTCCCCTCCGCTGCTTCCATCTCTGCAATACATTTATTTCCACCATATGCATAATAAATTAAGATAACCAAAAAAAATTGTAACAATGAATATAAATATGAATGCACATACCAAAGCTAATAAAAAGCAGCAGCAAAAGTAGAACCACAACGTTCAAATTTCCTCTATTCCCTCCCATTCTCTTCTACCTGAGAGCATATACTCTCTCAACAGTTTTTTACGCACAGAAGTGACCAGATTGCCACATTTATAGAAATACCATACCATGGCTGAAGGTCCAAAACATTTATGATTTTGATTTTGACATTGACAGGGAATGGCACAAAAAGTGCCCAACACTATTTGCATTTGACTGTTTAAGATGAGTTTAGTGTGTTAAAAGACACCGACATTTGATTTTTTTCGATTTTTGTTTCGAATCTCGGCTCGCGATGTTAAAAGATAAAAAGATAAAGTAAGAATGATCAATGTTGATTTATTCCTTGCCGACATTTATTGGAATTAGCATGATTTATTCCTTGCCGACAGTGAAGATGATCCACTCTTATAATGACTAAGTGTTTACAAGAAAAGTGAGCACATTGCCACATTTATATAGAAAAACCAAACATTTTAGAGGTTGCGAGAACATTTATTTATTTATTGGTTGAAGATGAGGCACCGACATTTAAGTTTTGCTTTTTTTTCGCTTTTCCTTTTTTTTTTTTTTTCGAATCTCGGCTTACAATGTTAAAAGATAAAGTAAGAATGATCAATATTGACTTAAACCTTTTATTTGCTTCTTGGGAGTAATTTGGAATCATGTTTGGTTTGAATTAATGAAATGAAGATGAACCCATGTTTATAATGACAAGTGTGTGGCTTTTATAATATATATACTGAATATAAGTCCATGATTGCAATGGCGAGTGTGTAGGGTGCATAATTCAATTTTCAATTTTAAAATGATATTTAAAGTTGTATAAACAAATTATTATGTAATTAATTTTTAATTACAAATATTTTTTTAATATTGAATATTTTGATATGTAATTTTGATTATAAGTACAAGAAATATGTGATATGTAAAGTTTAGAAATATATTTTGAAAATTATAAAATAAAAAATTTATATGAATTTTAGTATATTTTATTTATATTGTTTGAATTGTATAGATGCTCTACATAAAATTATAAACCTGTTTAAACTTTTTTTACGATTGTAATTATATGGTGTTTATATCTAAAATATCGTTAAGTATCTTGAACTTTCACTATGATTACAGGGTAAATTTTAATTCTTTTTCTTGTTTTGATTGGATAACAATACATGTAAATTATATAGAAAATAAAATACTTTTTGGATTCTATGTTATGTTGGAGAATAGTTGAACTATCTAAATATTTATTAGGGCCCTCAACAATAATAATATAAAAAATAACACATTTCAATAGTTGCAATAATTCAAACGTACAATCTAATATTATGTAATATTTGTAATATGAACTTGGAGGCTTCAATGAATATTTATTTTTCTTTAAAATACTTATAATTGTTCAATATATTCTTGCATGAATGATGAATTTTCATGAATTTTCTTAGATACTTAGATAGATTTGGAAGTATTTGTGTTTGTAAGTAAATTGAATTTAAATTAAGACTATATTGATATCCAAAGTGACCTCCAATATCAAAAAGACTAAAATACCCAAATCAAAAGAAAAAACATGTAAAAGTGTACAGAAGGTACAAATGCTTTAGACTAAGGAATTCAATTGAGTGTGTGTGTGTGTGTGTGTGTGTGTGTGTGTGTGTGTGTGTGTGTGTGTGTGTGTGTGTGTGTGAGAGAGAGAGAGAGAGAGAGAGAGAGAGAGAGAGAGAGAGAGAGAGAGAGAGAGAGAGAGAGAGAGAGAGAGAGAGAAAACTAAATACACTCATAATGTTAAATGTTTGGTACTATTTTTTAAGTGTTTCGAATGGTTAATTGAACAACAAACACACAACCATGCCTCTTAAATCTTAACCCAGCAATGTCAATTAGTTTGATTATTATTGGCTTAAGTATGCAAAGTTCTTCAAAATATGCAAAACTACGTAAATTCACAGTGCAAACACCATGAGATTAATGGTAAAAATCACCTCTCTTGTATCAATTGTGGATTTGAGTAATCATTTTTTTCTAAATAATTTAAATGTCTAGATTTGGGTTACAACAAGGGAGCCTAAGGCCACCACTGACTACTTAAAAATCACTATGTCAACTTAAATAGCCACATCCAATTTACAATGTTCTATGAGATTTTAACCTAGGTGGGACTAGACATAACCAACCCACTTTACCAACACTTTTATATTTTGTTAGCTTTCATTATATATATATATATATATATATATATATATATATATATATATATATATATATATATATATATATATATAATTTGAAAATAATAATTATATTATATTTATTATTAAATATTTTTTTAATCGTTAATTGGTCAATAGTAAATGCAATTAAAAGTATAAGAAAGGATACTGCTTCTTGCTCCCCCTCCTTTGGGGTGGTTCAAAATAGATTTTAATGGAGCTTTTAGGGGTAATCCAGGTTCTTCTGGAGTGAGTTGTATAATAAGAGATTGGAGGGGCTCGCTCATTAGAGCTATTTGTTAAAATATCTTAGATGAAATGAATAATGAAGATAAAACACATGCTAAAAAAGAAGATTGTAACCCCTTAGAAATTGGATAATATTTTGGTAAAATCTTAAGAGTGTTTGGATGTATTATGTTCCTAGGATTTCAAATATTGTTTTACAGAAGCAAATTCAGTTACAGATTTCTTTATGAATTATGGTATTGACCAAAGTGATGAAATTAGAATGGATAATCAATGATCGACGTGGGAGGACCTCATTGGGATATCCTTCACAAATTTTGGTCTATAAACATTATTTCTCCTATGATTGTTTCATATGGTTATTCTTATTTTTAGGTGGTGTTCTATAATCATGGGTTCATTTGGGTGATTTAAATTGGTGACAAGGTTTATTTATTAAGGTAGTTCAAATTTTTTCTTGGCATGGCCATAAACATGCATTTATTCTTTGGCTTGTGTTGTGTGTGTGAGTTCCTATCTTTGGCTTGTTAGTGTTTAGAATGGAGTGTAATATTGCTCTAGTTTTGGGGGTTTTTCGTAGTTGTAGGTGGTAGATGGGTAAGATAAATGGCCTTCGATGGAGGTATATCCAGGTTGAGGAATTAAAATATCTTTTAGGCCCTAATGGAAGAGGTATTTTAGACAATCCCTTCCATCTTGGGGGAAAATTATCTCTGTAGCAGCCTTCACAATAGAGTAAATTTGGTGGTGGTAGCAATGTTTGAAAATAGCATTCTGATTCTTTTTCCTAATAAAGAAGTGGTGGCTAAAGTGGTCAAATATTTTATGGTTCTGGATCATAATCATAATTTTTTGGAGGATATAACCTTGTTAGATTATGGCCCCTTCCTTAAAATTCCATTTTTAGGTTCTAATGGAATGGCTTGGTCCTGTTATCTATTTTTGGAGCTTTAGAATCAAGGTTCATTGCTCTCATACGGTTCGTGGAAGAGATTCAGAGCAAGGTTTGTGATTATTCTTATTTGAAATGGAATTTCATTTCTCTATCTCCCCTTGCTCTGATCAAGAGCCTAATTCATGAGTTAGAGGTGTGGAATGGCATCAGGCACAATAGGTAGTGGGTGGAGGTCATCAAGTTCATTGCTAAGCTAATGGTTTGTGGCAAGGGAACAATGCCTCCATGGCTGGTCAATGCATCTCAAAGGGTGATGTCCCCAGTGATGCAAGGGTGGTTAGATAGCAATCATGTTGCAGCTTTTGTTGGTGCTATAAAACTCAGGATCTGAGGGGTTACTAATAAGGGTCTATTTGGTGAGGGACCATCTAAAGCTGACATCTCATTTGAGGTAGTGGCGATAGAGGTTATTAAGGAAGGTAACACCTAAATTTCATTTGTTTTTGGGTTTGTGACATAGATGGTTGTAATTTTGTTCTTATATTGCTTCGATAGTATAGTAAGAGGCCTTCTTGGCATAAGTCGAATCTGGTTTTTTATATTTTGTTATTTCTTAGCTTGTTAGGTTGTTGGCCTTTCCATTGTTTAGGTTAGGATCTCAAATTTGTTTTTTTAATAATCTCTAAGTTGACCTTTTTTTATATATTTTTTGAATATATACAATGGGCAGGGGACTTGTTGAACCCTAATACTTATAAATAAAAATAAAAAATTTTAAATTAAAATTATATAAATAATTATTAAATTAATATTTATGTAAAATTTTTATAATTCCTCAAGTTAAATAAAATAATTAAAATAAGATGATAAAATCCCTCCCACCAAATAATCTTTGAGTTTATAGTAGTAAAATTCCCTAATCATAAAAAAAAGTTATAATTTTATTTAGTTATTTAATTTAAAATCTCATTACAAATATCAAACCAATAAAATGATTTTATTATATAATTTATTATTATATTTTGTATTATATAATTTTTATTTTTCTTTAAAATAAATATTACTTTTGCATTTGAATAAATTATGTGATATTTTTTGAAATTCAAACGTTTAACTTCAAATCAAATTACATTAACCCATATTTTACTTTTCTTATTTCTTTAATTTTTCCTAAACTCCCAAGTTCCCTACTTTGTCTTGTGTTTGGCAATGGTTTTGCATCACCGATTCTGGCTTTTTTTTTTTGGTTCCCCCAAGTCACAGCATGGGGCGACATTCTGAGTTGCGGTGGAAGTGCTGCGTTTCCTTGTTGGTCTACTAGTGTGCCCATCGTTGATGCTTGAAACAGCATGGCAAAGTTTTCTTGCTCGTGTGAGTGGTATTCCCCTTGATTTTATTGGCTGCGTTACTTTAAGATTTGTTAATAATTTTAAGGTTTGATTTCTCCTGTATAATGGTCTTTCACTTGTATTATGTTGTTTATGTTTTGATTTCCCAGCCAACATGTTGATTCTGTAGGATGTGATGTCGCACCAAAAAAAATTAAATAATAAAAATATATTTATTTCTTTTACAACCATACTCTGCATAATAATGAACTCTAGTTGTTTTTTTTTTTTTGGGGGGGGGGGGGAAGTACCTTTTCGCCTCCAAGTTTGCCCCTAGGTATGGTAAATTTGATTTGGCGTACATCATCCACTTTAAATTCAAAGCTATAATTTTTACGCCAGAGCCATTCTATGTGACAAACCCCCCTAATATTCATTTCACATCCCACCTAATTTTTTTTTTCTTCCATTCAACTGATGACACGTGTCTGCAGGAGTCGTTATCTAGGTGCATATGTCAGTTTATTTCCATCAAACTTTCCTGCATATGATTGACACGTCTCTAACCTGTTAAAGGCAGTTTCTGTATCAAGGCTGTAACAGACAATTTCAGTGGGGACAATGTGATCGGCTAGGGCAGATTTGGGACGGTGTATAAGGCAACAACTCTGTAATAGGAGCTTGTTTCCTGGCATAAAACCCTAGGTCGATCAGGCATGGTTGAGGTAGGATTTCTACTGTGTCGTCTTGCTGGTGGGGTGTAGAGATTTTGGGCAATGTGGAGGTGGAGCATGGTTTTGTGGTGGCCATGGATGGCAGTGGGGAAAATGATGAGAACGGTGGAGAAAGAGGTGGAGGTCAGAGCAGCAAAAGGAGCCCTCCAAATGAAACTGTTTTTCCGCAATGGTCTCTATTTTTCACTAAACCCTGTAAAGTTTCTCTACGACAGTCTATGGGAACTAAGTGTTTCTCCACGACAGTCTGTGGGAACTAAGTAAGTGGTTTCTATATTTGAATGCAAAATCGATTCAGGTTTTTGCTACTTTGAGTTATGAAATCCTAAATGGACATTGGAGGTCCATTATGGAGTTGTGATACTTTATTATGGACCTAAAATGTGGTGAAAACCATTTTGCCAAATTTGGTTTCGTGGGTTCTGGTTTTGATATTGTTCTTTCTTACTTTTTGTTCAGTCTTTGTAGGTCTTGTCTACAATGCACTCATGAGACTACAGGTCTCTTTTGCAAACTATTACCACTGAAAATATTTTTGAAATTATGCACACAAAATAATTATGCACCAGTTTTCATTGTTGTTTCAAAGAATAATACAATCCACATAGTTTCTCTCTTCCATTGGTTTAGGAGCATAGGAAGTGCCTATTAAATAGGTATAATAGTTTCCTTTACACAATAAATAATTTGTTGTGTAAAATTAATTTTAGTTGTTATAGAATATTTATATGCATAAAATATGTGTGTAAATATTTGACACACAACAACTAATTAACCAACTCCTAATAAAGCTTAACTCATGAATGAGTGTGAACAATCACTCCAACACCCTCCCTTAAGTGTAAAATAGAGAGTAAGAAAAGAAAAAGTAAAGAGACTAATAAGTCCCAACAACTAGGCTTGATTAGATATCCATGTATAAATCACAGTGAAACACAAAGTGACCCTATAGTAACCAATCCATTTTACCAGACTACATGGATGACGAATCGTTGTAACTGCCAAGTCAAATAGGAACTGATACTCCATATGAGGCTAACTTTGTAAAAAAAAATGATCTCAAAATAATGGGAAAAAGAGTCACCAAGGATGAAATTTATCATCATGAGGTGCCCAAAACTAGTACCAACAACTAACGTCGAGAGAAAAAAAAACATATGTTGTAAGGTGTCCGATGAAAGCAAACGTCTCAATACTTGAACATAATGCTGAAGAGGTGCACTGGATGGAATGAAGGCCATCAAATATAAATGCACTTAGTAGAATCAAAAGTCTCAATAGAACTCAAATCTATACAAGTGGTCTTGATCCACTGCTCGATCACAAAAAACAACTAACACTGAAATGCACTAGAATAGCTCTTAAGAAAATATATTGTCAGAGGTGTCAATAGCATAAAACGGTTTACCAACTGAATTTGATCTACTATCAGAAGATGCAATACACCAAGGGTTAGCAAGGAACACAAAAACTAAAGAACTAGGATTTGATGCAAAAAACTATGTATGAGTGGGCTCAATACACTACTTGAACACTAACACATTGACATTGTATTCACCAGAATAGCTATTCTTCAGAAGGAGATCAAGCTCCACAACAAATATGAAGAAGACTGTGAACCGTTAAAAAAGTGTCGAAGATACAAAACAAATATCTCTCAATAAAATGACCCTGGTGGTGATGGGATAGTCAACAACTGAAGAGTAAGTGCTCAACATGGAACATTCAAACATGAAGAAAAATACTCCATGACTCTCAGTGTGACCATAAATAAAGATCCTATACGACAAAAAATACCAGATGATACATAAAACCTAGAATGCTATCAATCTGTAGAAGACACCATCAAGAACAAGAGAGTTGCTCCTAAAACAAGGGAGTAGTGTGCAACACAAAACCATACTAAAGAATTTAGGCTGTCGAGCTCTGTCAAAAATGCATCCGTGAGTATAAAATTCACACAAAAATATAATGCACACTAAAAAATGGGACGTCAAACTCTACCGATAATGTATCCATGAGTGTAAAGTGTGATGACAAGGACAAATTTATAAACCAAGAGGGTATATGCGCAATAAAAATGACCTCCAAAAATTGAAAGTAAGGAGTGAGAATAAATTTATTTTATCTATAAAGAGATTTGACCTCTTACCAAAACGGACCTCACTCTCCATCTTCATCAAATAAAAAAGTGAATGTATAAAAAACTAAATATTCCTTTTTTTACAACATACTATCAATAATAACAAAGCCCTCCCATTTTTTAATAATATTCCATTTTGCAATTTAGTGCCTTCCCTCCCCAAAAAAAAAATTATTTACCACTTAAATAAAGATGTCCACCCAACTTTGCCACTATAAAAAGTTTGAGCCTCAAAGCATAAAGCGACGTCGCCATTATAATTACAATCCTCTTTAACATTTCATCGCCTAAATAAATACCTTGCTTAAATATATTTTCATCAAAGTACGTACTTAATTGGTAGTGTGGGGGTTCGACCCTAACAGGTTTGGTACATTGAGCACTTTACCAAAATAATTTTATCAAACACAGGTTTGTTTAGAATCAAATATCAATATACTAAAACTGTTATTTGAATATAAAATACAACTCACCAAACATTTGAGAAGCTCGAATTATGTGAGAGATCGACAGCTCACGTGGAGATCTTGGAAGGTCGACGTCCAGCGCAATTTGAATTAGCTTGGTGAGAAAGCAAATTTTTAAGACTATGCCAAAACTTTTGAAGATTGGCCGAGATCTGGCTGATGATGGAGTAGCCGGTGACTAATGTCTCTGAGTGATACGCTTCTCATCTAGGAACCGAAACACCTTTCTAGTAATAAGACAACTGTGTGCATGAGCTGATTGTAGACAGTTGTCCAGAAGATAGCTGGTGGGTGACAAAGACTGTGCACAAGCCGATAATGTCGGATATACAATCCCAAAAATTGTCACCACTCCAACATAAAAAACTGATGGTGGAACAGACCGAGCTGAGAGAGCAACAGATCTACAAGTCATTTGAACAAACTATGAATGGTTGCAGGTACATTTGGGACCCAGAGCGAAGGTTGTCGACGCCTCTCTGAATTGTTTTGAGTCTTAAAATCTCACTCGGATAGATAACTCCTGCATATAAGGACCTGGCCGAGGCAAGACAAAAAATAGACGTCATTCATGTCGTCCAAAAAGCATTGTGTACTAGTGGCAGCGGAATGAACGAGAAGGATGGACAACAAGTAGGCCTTGGTAAGACCACGGCTATTAAGCTCAAATCCATAAACAAATCAACATCGGATTTAGGGATCTAACTAGGCTTTCACCATTTCAACTCGGCTCTAGATAGGACTATATTGCAAAACCAATCCCAAGAGAACTATATGGCATTTGCCAATGATGAAAACTGTTTACCGTGAAAGGAAATAAGAATCGAGGCCATGGTTAGGAACTGTAGTGGTGCCGAGTTAGAACCTTCCTTAACACTTGCAAGAATTCAAAAAACAAAACTTTCCACCGATTGCTTATAACCTTGATCAGGGCATGGAAAGAGCCAAGCTACAGGTTGAGCAAATCCAAATATTGTAATGCACTCAATAAGCTGAATCTATCTAATGTTGGAACTGTACGGTTTGTATAGAATTTATGTTGGCACGCATGTTGAATAATGGCTGTATGGAGCCATCTGATACCATGATGGAATGCACAATGCATTTATGAGACCGCAAGATCTCCACTGCAAACCATTATCATAGAAAATATCTCTGAAATTATGCACACACTAATTATCCACCAATGTCCATTATTGTCTCAAAGAATAATAAAATCTACATAGTTTTTCTCTTCAACTAGTCTAAGAGAAGCATAGGAAGTGCTTATTAAATAGATATAATAGTTTGTTTTGCACAATAAAAAATTTGTTGTGTGAAATCAATTTTAGTTGTTATGGAATATTTGTATGCATAAAATAGGTGTGCAAATATTCAACACATAACAACTAATTAACCAACTTCTAATAAAATTTAACTCATGAGTGAGTATGAATGCTCACTCCAACATTGGTTTTATTTTAGTAAATATGATTAGGTTTGTGATTAATGTTGTTGAACAACTTGAGATTTACTTGAACAGAGTATATTGGAATGCCTACCTTTGTTTTACTTAACCCCGAACGGGTGATGCAAGTTATAATGATTGGTATGGATTTCCATTAAATCATGAATTTTGATTTTATTTGTTATTCAATTGTATTGTATTTCATTGATTTTAATGATAACGGATATAGTATATCTCTATTGTTTATTATTATTCCCTTATTGGGTATGACATGATATGAATGTGGGTTTTGATGGATTCCCTTGGGTTGTTATTCACAGTTCTTTTGTAAACTTGGTGCATAGATCGAACAAATATCCAAAATATGTATAAAATTATTCACATAACATATTTTCAATTAAGGCTAACTAGGGTTAGAGAGGGTGAGAAAATGATCCTCTCTTTGTAAAACAACAATATTTTTATAGGTTTTTAATTTTAATTTGGAATTCTTTTTGCTACTGGGACATGAAGAATGACATATTGATGCAATTAATTTAATATTAAATTCATTTATTTATGTAGGAGCTATTGTAGGTGTGCCAACTACACTTCTAATGCTACTCTTTCTTATTCAAATATATGTCACTGGTAAAGTGATTTTTATGTTCTGTCTTGTAACAATTGTCTCATTCAAAGGTTAGAGGATGCTAAAGATAAACAAATGTGGTTTCACGTCTACCTACTTAGGGACATATCTATTCCATCTATTAATATTTTATTCAATATGATTCTTTAATATACATGGGTTATTTAGAGTTTGTATTTCATTAGAAGTATATAATTTCATATGCATACCTTAATATGCATATAAGTGTCAATGCCTTGGGTAGGGTTTGTATAATTGTACATTGATCTATTTTTATTGTATTCTTTTATCATAGCTATCATGTAATTTTTTGGTTATGGTTGGAAATTGTAAATATAATTGGATTACTTTTTTATGTTCATTCCATGTGGTTCCTATATTTGAATGCAAAATTGATTTGGGTTTTTGCTGCTTTGAATTATGAAATCCTAAATGGACATTGTATTTCATTATGAAGTTGTAAGATTTTATGATGGACCTAAAATTTGATGAAAACCATTTATCCCCATTTGGCTTCGTGGGTTTTGGTTTTAAGACTATGATCTCTTGCTTTTTGTTCAGACCTTGTGGGTCTTGCTTGCAATAAACTATTGGTTTCATTTTAGTAAATATAATAAGGGTTGTGCTTAGTGTTGTTGAGAAGCTTCAGCATTGTTTAAACAAAGTATAATAGATGCATATCTTTGTTTTACTTAACCCCAAATGGGTGATGCAAGTTACAATGATTGGTATGTATTTTCATTAAATCATCAATTTGATTTTAGTTGGTATTCAATTGTGTTGTATTTCATGGCTTGTAATGGCATCAGATATAGTGTATCTCTATTGTTTAGTTTTTCCATGATTGGGTATGACATGATGTGAATGTGGGTTTCCTTATATTCCTTTGGGTTGGTATTCACATTTCTTGTGAAGTTTGGGTGTATAGATCAAACTCTATTTTTGCGATTTTAGCATTGGATTGTGTTTTTTATTGATCTAAAAGGTTATATTAACTACCTTTTCATCTTTTGAGGTTATTATATTCAATTTAAATCTTGTAGTTATACCTTCCCTTGATTGGTTTTGTTGAGGGTTATTTTATGTAAGTGGACCCTTCTTTTATGTATGGATTTATTTGGCTAAGTGTTTTTTTTTTGGATTTTACCCCTGCTTGGATGTAGCATAATGTTTATGGTAATGATTGAATCCTTTTTATAAATCAATTATGTTCATGAAAGATTGGTTCTAGTTTATTCAGTTGTGATGTCCTTATGAATAACATGGAATTTTGGTTATGCCTATTTTCCATGCTTGAGACCCTATTGATTGGTTGAAGGTTGTCAATTCAATGTTTTGAAGTCTGATTTCTGCTTATGGTGGTTACGATTGGATATGCATAGTCTTTTAAATATTTTGAACTATAAATTTTATAAATCTATAAATAATTGTTAACTCATGTAGTTCTAATTTATCCCCCCAAAACATTTTATTAACTAATCTATAAATAATTATTATGAATAAACTAACACAACAAGTAGATTTAAGTACAAAATCACAAGACAATTTTTTCATTCCAAAATATTCAAGTATTTGATTTTTTAAGTTTATAATGCTTCCAAGTTAATTTCCCTATGTAATATAGTTTTAAAAATTAGAGTACATATAAAGTAATCTAATCAAACAATTTAAATATTTCTCTTTCATTGAAAATTCCAACTACATAATAATGCAAATATATAATAAGTATAACAAATCAACTTTCTTCCTTCATTAAATAAATAATACATATTCAATGTAATGTTTAAATTAGAACAAATCTCATGATTATATTATAGTGAATAATGTTAACTTACCTCAATACTTTCTTTCATTTCTAATACATTTCAATACCTATGTATCAATCACATCTTACATGATTTAATATTTTTAAATAATAATATAATATATTATATTTTGTTGTCTATGATAGTCATATAAGATTAAGTATTCATATAAAGTAATCCATATGAATATATAATATCACCACTATTGCTAAGAATTATTTAATAAGAGGGATAGCATCATCAGAGGCTTTAGCTCTATCTTATAATTAATTAAAAGAGCTAACACATAGATTTATCTCATATAGATAATGGCAAATCTAAATATGTAGAGAGAACATATAGAATTATAATATAGGTGATATATTATATTTTACACTATGAATATTACACCTTCCATTATCTATTACATATACCCATAGGTATAGATCCAAATATATAGGCAAGAGATGGCCTGTAATTAGAAAGTCAACATCCCATGATTCTTTCCAAGAATCATGTGGTTGTTGGACCTATTACAAACCATATTAAATTTATATTAATTATATTTTTGTTTAATAATAATATAAATCTAGAAATAATATTTGACTAACTACCCAAATAACAATATATCCTACTAACTATTTATCATATAGTAAATTACAAATAACCATGTGAATACTAAATTCCCAACATCCCCCCACCCACCACACAACCCACACACCCCCCCCCCCCCCCCCGGCCGCCCCCCCCCCCCCCCCCCCCCACCCCCAACCCCGCCTTTATCTTTACATTGTAGAACACATCTCGTTCTCAAACTTCAACATGTTGCCAATAGAGCTAACCTTGTGATCTTGGTCTAAAATAAAATTCATTCCTCATCAAACTTCCATGGTTTTTAATAGGTTTACCACAAATCTGAACATGAATAGGGGCCCTTCAACCTATTTACCTCATGTAGTTTTATGTATCACCACTAACCTTTTCAAGATCCATGAGTGCTATAGCAATTCTTGATTAGTATTCTAATATATTTTAACATCAGGGGATTACATAGGAATAACTCATATATTCAAGTGCAAAGCAATTAAGCTCTATTATTATTACAAAACACACTAAAAAATGTAACCACCACACCACACAACTAAAATAAATGTCACCCAAATCCTATTGGCCTCATTTTTGGTGAATGACGAGAGGCTTTGAAAACCTCCTTCCTCTATTGCCTTAATCCTCCTTCCTAAAAATATGTTTACTCAGATAATGAAGCTCATTTTATAATTATGGATATTGCATACAAATGATATTGTACCAAATTACAATTGAGATTTTTTTTTTACTTTGAATTTGACTTTGACTTTGATTGGACTCTTTAGACTATAAAACTCAATAACGGATAATAATAATAATGGCATTATAATTTACTTGGACTCATAAGATAACTTGAAAACTAAATTAGTATCTTGACAAGAAATATTAAATATAATAAGAATTTAAAGAAAATGGTTATACCTACATCTTTTAAATTAGCCTAATTTAGCTCTAAAAAATTAGATAATAATAGCTTAACTCATTTAAAAACATCACTTATTATAATGACACAAATAATAAACTAAATATAATGTGAAAAAATATAAAATACTTACGACCTATAAATAAAATAAATGATAAATTACCAAATCATGCTTGATGTGATGAAATTTGAATGCAAACAAGTATAAAATTATTCAAAACTAACTCTGGGTCTAAATATGGAGCATACTTTGCATTATTTCTCTAACTTTAATTCTCATGAGAATCATTGAATTTTGATAATTTCATCAGAATAACTATACAGTGAATAAGAATGGCTACTAATGTTAATGTTTAATTTAGATTTGGGGATAAATTTGCATGCACTAAAAAATAATCTTGAAGATGTCATATTTGGTTCAAACAGTTTCTAGAAGATTAAGTGAAAACTTGATCTACAAACCTGACAACTAGCATCTCTTAATATTAGTATTCAATCAAAGGATCGATAATAGGCAATACATAGGTATTTATAATATTTTGACCCAGATCCTAATACTTATGGAGAGTATATATTTGTATTCACAATGAGTAAAATAGACCATATAGAAAATGGTGTAAGCTAAATTTGATTCATGCCCAGACATAGAGAGAATGTGGAATACAAAGATTTAACAAAGTATGATCATAAATACTTTTGTGATTCCTATTAAAAATTCATCCCAATGGCTTGGTGTCTCCTTCATAACAATGCCCAATACTATGATGATCTCAAAAATTCACGGAGAACAAACTAACTACATAAAACTACACAGTAATGAAAATTAAGAAAATCCACCACAATTTTTTTTTAAAAGACTCTCATATTGGACCCCCTTACTCTGATACCATTATTATTAATTGGAAGAGCTAATTCATATATTTATGTCATACAACTAATGTTAAATCCAAATACATAAAGATAACACATAGAATTATAATAGAATAGATATATTATATCACACACTATGAGTATTACATCATATATTCTCTATTACATATACCCATGGGTATAGAGCCAAATATATAGGAAAGAGATAGCCTATAATTAGGGATTCAACATCCCATGATTCTCTTCAAGAATCATGTGGTTTTTGGACCCACTACAAACCATATTAAAGTTATATGAATTATATTATTATTTCATAGTAATATAACTCTAAATAATAATATTATTCTAACTACCCAAATAATAATATATCCTACTAAGAATTTACCATACGTTAAATTACAAATAACCATGTGAATACTAAATTACCAACATAACCATAGAGCCTTTACGATCACCTACATTCCTCTCATATTTTAGAGTGGGACTACATTTCACTTGAAATGAAGATGCAAAATCATCAACAAAAAATAGAACAATATACAAGTCATATTGTATCTAGCACCACACAATCTATATAAATTCTCAATATTAAACTAGAATAGGAAATTAAAAAATCATAACACATAATAAGTATATATCATTATGGTTGTAAGACTTAAAACTCAAAAATTCCACCTCATTTCATCTAAACTTAGTAATCAATTCTCAATTATAGAGTAAAGGTGAAACTAGCGATTTCCACAATCCACATAGTGTTCATGTTCCTAAGTCTACAACTATAACCAAACACATATTTCCTAGCATTACTCTTCAATTCAATGATCTTCATACAAATAATCATGACTCAAAATGAGTATAATCTTTGATAAGTACACGAATAATAATACATCCTATTTGTATCCCACACCACACATGAATTACCATCATCCTTACAATTCACTAAAGATTTTCATCATAATATACAAAAAAACAACACAAATTCAATCATCGAGAGACTGTTTAAATGATAACATGTCACATTATGGTCCCATACCACCTACACAAAGTGTCATCATCTGTTCACCCTATAGATGATTGAAAACAAGCCTAATAAAATCTAAAGGTTGTATTATTTATATATTAGTCTCATAAAGTAATATAAATATAACTATTTATTCACAACTAGGATACAAAGAGATAGGTTTAGATCATTTCAAATGCAAATCATATTTACTTTCCAATCCCATTTTAATTTGAAGACACCTAAAATTGATATGAGACACTTTGGCACACTTTGACATGTACTTGGACTTTGAGTACACATTTGACTCTTGTGTATAATTTATTCTCTTTATTTACCCACTTTTTATCTTTTCCAATAGAATTTACTATATATAAATATTCAATATCACCATATTATATACAAAAATCTTCAAAAATCTTAGATAAATTATCTCCAGACTTTAATTTTTTGGTTTTCACTCTCAAGACAATATTGGCAATAGTCAGATAGTTGTAGTTTATCGCAAGTGTCTAACTTTATTAGTAATGTCCAAGAACATTAAAAAACTATTTTTAAAATTATAAAGTCTTTTTTCAGTCAACTTAGACATGTTTCATGGGTCATTCATAGTGGTAAATATCAAAGAGTCAATTATAAATACAAATCAATATTAAGGTTATACTCACCTATCACTCACTTGTTCATTACTTAGAAATCACATTAAGAAATCAAATAACACTCTCTCGAGACATTATCACAAAGGCTTATACATCTAAAAACTCACTAAAGGATCAATACTAGATCTAATTATAAATACAAATGAAACTCAAAACTAAACGGTATCAAGTGTCAAAATTTAAACATTTAATTAAATTCTAGAATGATCATGATGATGCACATGCACACCTTGGTGGGAGAACTATGCATGGTTTTAGATTTTTTAGTGCATTATAATCAAGACAACACTCATCACATAATAGTTGAGGTTTTCCAACCCTATTTACTAACCCATTTTTCAATGGTTGTCGTATGGTTGAAATTGGGATTAGGGTTTCAAAAAAAGTAGAAGTAAGAAAGAGATCAACACATAGGAATGAAGGTGAATACGCATATAGGAGAAATTTAAAAGGACAAACATAGTGATATGAGATGTCACAAACCTACATAATCAATAGGGACACTAGAAGTGGGGCCTTAACAATACCACTTTCTATAGGGCTCTAAGTTTTACTGGTAGCATTTGCATAGGTTTTGAGCTCTTGTTTTCTCATATGGGCAGTTATAAAACAAACACAAATCATTTTTAGAGATAGTGACAAACCTAGTGAGCAAAAAAAATCAAAATAAACTAATTATCTCTCTTTCATTGTGCTTTGTTAATTTCCAATTATCTAAGTATAATATCAATCTAGCCTTTTACATTTATATTTGTATGATTATTTCCCTATTTTACATAATTTGAATATTCATATTTTTACTTCATTTAGATCATTTTAATCACAAAATAAGTATAAGTTTTTGGTGATCCTAAATTGACCCTGATCATTGATTTAAGCATGAGAAAACCCTAGGCATTTTCTATTTTAGTGTTTCATATTTATCCTTCATTAGGGTTTGACTTCCAAATATAATTTTTAATCTTCCCTTTAAAAAAATAATTTACACATTGTCCCCTAGCTTTCTTGATGTTTTCATGAACATATTATATTCCATCTAAGAAGGTTGGATCTCCTACACCTATAAATTGAAGTGATATATTAAGTGGTTTCGTATTTGAACATAATCATATTCCTTTGTTAAATTAACATGTCTTTATGTAATCTAAAATAGAAAAAATTGATGAAATAAAAATTCCTTCTTCTATTGATGTAAATGTTGTTAAATAATACATAGATGTAGAAGAACATGTTATAAATTATGTTATTCATGACATTAAAAATTGTTATGATGATGATAATGAATGTAGCGATGAATATCATGGAAGAGTACATCCCAATGAGATTATTGATGTATATCCTACACAAATAGAAGCACTTTCAAATTTTTGAACTCAAATTAGTATGCAACCTAATTATTTAGATGTAATCTTTAACATTATCATAAAAGTTAATAATGCAAAGAAAGCTAAGGAATTCAGATTTGAAAAATAACATGATGAACTCTCTAATGACACTAATTTAAATTTAAGAAGCATAAATTATATAGTATGTGTGCATACCATTATTTCTAATATTACTAATCATGTGTCCAATTATGGCTACACAAGTGATGCATGCACCTAATGTGGGGGAAACACAAGTTAATTCTCAAATTTATATGGTTATCCCTATGCAAAATAATTTTTTACCTTCGAGGCTCACTATTCTTGTGATACCATCTATAAATAATCAATCTCAATTGCGTAATAATTAATATCTTGTGAAAACTCTTATTGATCTTCAATCCAAGGTTTCCCAAATAGGAAAAAAAATCTTATAGTTCTAGGTCATTCAAAAAATATCAAGCATTATTACATATCCCTTTGGCCCTTTAGATTACCACTTATCCTTTTCCCATAGGGTTATTTACCACTAATATTACACCATATAATTTTAAAGGTGATGTAGATAAACTTATTAGAGTCTTTCATGCTTCATGTTTAAATTATTCCTCTAAGGGTAGGTTACTAACCAAGTTTTTTCCTACTATCCTTAAGGATTATTTCTTACCATAATTTTATGACCTCCTTTCTAATCTATACATCCTTTAAATCCTTTGGTTGATTAATTATTAGCTCAATTTTATAGCAATATAAGTGATAATATCTTTTATGCTCAGATTGTAATACTCAAGCAAGGACCTAATGAGCCCATTAGTGATTATGTGCCTTGTTTCAATATCAATCTAGGGCCTAAGAAGAGACTTAGTGGAAAGCCTACTTAATATGGATTAAATAGGTTATATAAGTAATCAATTTACTAAATGATAGAGAATATGAAATATAATGTGGTAAAAAAATAGGGAAGAAAGAACAAGGTAACACTAGATATAAAACCATAATAACAAAGTTATAGTATTCTAAGTTATGTACAATTTGAGAGATCATATGTTTTTGTCAAATAATTTTAACTCTATTTTTCTATGGGACTGCTAAAATTAAATTGTACCTACAAATAATGTGAGTTTACATTATTATACAATGCAAGAATATGAAGGATCGGATGAACCATTACAACAATTGGTATAAACTACTTCATAACTACAACATGTGGTGATGTCACTAACTATCATTATTGATTAGATGTTGACTAAAATACTAATACTATAGGGATTTTTTAGTAACATAAAAGTGTATTTTAAAGAAACCACATTGTACATAGGTAAGGAACCTAATGGTTTAATTACTAATGTAATCACAAGGCTATAAATGTAACTTTGATGATATGTGATATGAATTAGTGACCCAAATCCTCCTAGATCATTTACCCCTCCTTGAAGAGTAATGGTCCCCATTGCATGAAGTTGTATAATAAGATGTGGAAATAGATTGGAAACTTGCACTTCTATAAACCTTTTTCCTTAAGAAGGCACTTGACCTGCTTTAAATATTATAAAGAGAGGAATCTCTTATTAATGTGTCTGTTTGACCCAAACATCAATGATTTGATCCAATTTTGATGTAACACTAACATATAAATTTATCTCTATTTTCTGGAGAGTCTCCATAGTTACTAAAGTATCCAACAAGGGTGGAAATTAATGTTGTAGGAGTTCTACATTGAAGACTAGATGCAACCCAATATAAGTTAGAAGATTGAGCTCAAAATAATTATCTCCTAATTTCTTGGTGATGGTGTAGGGAACATAGCAAAGTGTACAAAGCTTATAGTAATTTATTGTCATTATTTACTTTTTTAGTTGTACCCAAACTTGATTACCAACATAGAGGGTATGCGGTGTTGGATGATTGTCATGGTGTTGCTTGTACTTTTCATTTGTCTATTATAGAATGGTTTACACCTATTGTTGAAGATGTTAAATGTGATCAATGAATTTAAAATATTTTTAAACTTCCTTTTGAGTTAAATAATGTTATACTATTGTTGGTGGAATGGGATAAGCTATGTCAATGGGAGCCAAGGGTTGAAAACCAAAAAAACTAAAAAGGACTATCTATGGCATAGTTATGCAAAGCTATATTTTAGTTGTGTTGAATGAAAGGAATAATTTCATCCCAAGTGTGATTATTATTCAAATTTTAAACTCTTATAAGACATATTATCCTCTTATAGACCTCTTTCATTTATCCATCAGTATAAGGATGGAAAGTAGTAGATATGTTCAGCTTTGCGTCTAACATAAATAAAAGCACTTTTCATAAATGGCTCAAAAATCATGTGTCTTATCAAAGAAGATATTTTTCTGGATTATAAAGTTGATCTATACATGATAAAATTAAAACTAAATTATTTCTAGGGGTGATATAACTTTTTTACAATGTATGAAAATTGACATTTATTATAAGCTATCAACTACTACATAAATTCAATCATTACCATGCTTAGTATTAGGGTATGTTGAGAGAAATTACATGGTATAAATGGATTCCCATAGTCTCACTGGAAATTATAAAGGTGTGTATATACCTTTCTTCTTGTTGATTGGCTTAGATATGGTATGTGTGGTACAAGGCTTATTGTATTTGCATACATCAGACTTGATATGAGGCTAATAGAAATAATTTTTCAACACTGCAAGAATGTTTTCAATCCCAAAATGTATCAACACCTTATTGAAATTAGATTCCCACATTAGTTTTTTCTTTCTCTCTCATGTAGGATGCACAATCACCCAAGATGATATATAATTCAATCCTACAAGTTTAATTTTAGAACTAAATTAGCATAGAACAAATTCTAATAGATATATAAAAAATCCATTTCAAATGGATATTATTTTGACCCTATTTTTACTTCACATCCACATGCATCAAGTACAAAAGGATTGTTTGAATCAGTGGTCAGTGCAAACAAGATGAAATTAGATTGGCACTTTTCTTATTATTCTTAATGTTCAAATGGAACTATTGAAGCTAATAAAACCATTTCTAATGTTTCTCTTATTGTAACTTGTTTAGTGTCTATAATAATTGAATTAAATTATGATTTTTATGGGTCACAATATCCTTGCCCAAGATATAATGCTTCCAATTCTTACATGCTTTAAAAATAGCATAAAGATCATGATCTTATGTTGTGTAGTTCCTTACTGGAGTGGTGAATGTTTCACTATGGTAAGAAACTATGTGACCATGTTGAGTGATAATTGCCCCTAGTGAAAATTTAGAGGCATATGTTTTGAAATCAAATGGTTTTTGAAGGTATAACAAAGTAAGTATTGGTGTGTAATAGAGTCTACATTTCAATTCATTGAATTATTTCTATTTTTTAGTTATCTAGTTGAAATTTTTTATAGTGCCACCTTAGGCAGCTTATTTTAGAGGCCAGGTCACATGAGAGTAACCAAGTACAAATCTCTGATAGAAATTTCCAATATTAAAAATCCATGAATATATTTGAGATTCTTGTGTTGTTGCCAATCTTGGATGACTTGAATCTTATCCAAGTTTACATGTACTCCTTGTGTGTCCATAATGTATCCTAGATAATAAATATATGGTATGGAAAATGAACATTTTTTTCATGTTTACATACAGTTTGTGTTTCCTCAAAGTGTCAAACACTTGCTCTATATGGCACAAATGTTCATCCCATGTTTTTATGAAGATAAAGATGTTTTCAATGTAGACTAAAATAAATGAAGTAATGAATTGCCTAATATTTTCATTTATCATCTACATGAATGTCACTAAAGTGTTGGTCACGCTGAAGGGCATGACTAACAATTAGAGCAAACCTTCTTTAGACTTAAAGGTTGTCTTCCATACATCTATAGGAATAACATAAATTAGATAATAACCATACCTAAAAATATTAGTGAATAATTTCATACCATAGAGCTAGTCCAAAATTTCCTAAATCCTTGGAAGAGGACATTTAATTTTTACTATGATATTTTTGACTTATTCATAGTCAATGCATAACCTCCATGTGTCATCCTTATTTGGCACAAACACAATCAAGATACTTCAAGGTAATGAGTTGGGCCTAATATGTCCTTTGTCCATGAGTTCATGGATCTACTACTTTATTTATTCATTCTCCAAAAATGATCTGCATTATAAATAAGTATTAGGAAGAGATAGTCCAAGGATCGGATCAATAGTATGCTTTATTTCATAGTGTGTAGGTAATTTTTTTGGTAGCTAAAATACATTCTTATATTCTTCTAACTTGAGTTTCAACTTTGTTTCTTTATGTGTTGATGCTTGATAAACTATAGTAGCAGTTGGTACTATAAAGACTCTCTTACATTTAGATTTTATGTATTATTAAATAGTGCCTCCATCACAGCCTATCTTGTTAGATAAAATTAATACAAATGAGGATGAAGAATCAAGTAATTTATATGAAAAAGAACTAGTTGTGACCATTAATGAAGAAACAAATAAATAAACACAAGGTAATTTAGAACACAAAGAGACAATTCCATATCTTCCCTTGTTGGTCAATTCAAAAAATCTAAATTGCATATTCATATATTATTACGATAGTGATGATGATGACAATGATATGCAAGAGAATATAGATGTTAATTCTCACAAACTAAATTTCAATCCTATTTATCCAAATTAGTACTTATCTCATAATATGTTTAAACCTAATGGGCGAGGAAAATATTGGCCTAATCCATACACAAAAAGCATTGATAATTGACAGGGTCCTACTCAATATAACTCTATAAGGGCAAAGGAAATACAATAATTATATATAATCAATATAATCATAATGCAAATATTTATTGCACTCTCTTTTTCATAAGAAAAAGTTGTGGAATTTGTTTCAATTATTCTTTGTGTTTATAGTAATTTTGTTTGGAGGAGTGGTGCAATTAACCAAACTCAATGTAGACATTTTTGGGTACTCATTTTATTTTGTATCTTGGTCATATAATATTATATATGGGTTTGGCCCAAATTTTGAGGTGCATAAATATATTTAAGTCCTAGAAGAGGTGTCATAAACTAATTCTTGGATTGGCAATTGAGAGGTTATAACATTTGAATATAGTTATAGAAGATGTTATTATAGTAGAACATGAGTATCGATTGCGCTACCAAGAGATATATGAGAAATATTTTAATAATTTCAAGAGTAATTTGTATATTTACTTATTGTTTATTTTTTATACCTTTAGATTGATAATTTAGATATATTCTATTTTAATGGACATTTCCTAGATATTTGTTTATTAACATTTTGATAGAAAAAATAAATTATAATTGTGATTGTGATGGTTATTCTAAAAGTATGCATCATTTTATCTCATGGTTTATTTAAGATACATATGTATTTCCTTTCTCTTTATTTTTGTTCTAATCAAAACCTAATATCATTTTCTTTTTTATCTTTCTAGTTATTCTGCTAATTAATTTATCTTCACGTTCACTACACTATTCTAATATGTAATGAGATTCGAGTGGGTAATTCTTATACACATTATTTTTTCTTACTGGAACTTTTATATTCTAGGGATTATGATTGCATTAATATCCTTAATTTGATGTTCATCCATACACTATGATTGGGGTGTCCCACTCATTGCACTTTGTGAGATTTTTTTTTTTGAAATATACTTCCTACTACCACCTTCAAATTTCCATGACATTAAAATGTTTATCCTCGAAGATTGAATATCCCCCCCTTTAAACTTTTTTTATTTTGTGTACTTTTATCCAGTGTCATTAACTTATTTGATGATGTTTGATAATGACCTTAATGGTAGGAAAAAAATAAAAGTATGAGAAGATCATAAATCTAATGGTAGACTAACTAATCAGAATGCTAAAAAATCTAAAATAAATAAACAAGTTGTAAAGGGTACCCAAATGACCCTCAGACAATTCCCAAACACCAAAAAATAAAGATTATATCTTGGAATATAAGGGGTTTGAATAATCCCTAGAAATAGAGATTGGTAATAAATATTATTTTTAATCATAAACTTGATATTTTCATCCTCCAAGAAACCAAGATGTTTGAGGATAAAACTTTGAAGAACAAAGATAATATTTGGGATAAAGCTATAAGTCTTATTAGTATCTCTAGAGGTGCTTCCGTTGGAATGACTACTTTTTGGGATGCCCTAGTTCGAGAGGGGATGATTATATTAAAAGATGATTCACATTTTAGTATTTATTTTAAATATATTCAAAATAAAGTGGATTGGGTTTTTACAAATATTTATGCACCCAACACTAAAAATGATATAAAAAATATCTGGACAGACCTGATTGAGATTAGGAATTTTTTCAAAGACACAAATTAGATAGTGATAGGTGCCTTTAATTCCCTTTAATGGTGAGGTAGGATTCATTGATGTGGAATTGAAATGCAATCCCTTTACCTAGTCAAATAGGAAACTGGGCAAAAAATGTATTCAAGTTCATCTAGATAGGTTCTTGGTCTCTATGAATGGGGATATACAATTCAATAGTTCTCTCTCCTCTCTTCCCAAGGTTGGTTCTAACCACAACCCCTTAATTTTCACTAGAGATAACATGTCCAAGCCCAAGTGCATTATGTTCAAATTTTTAAAAATGTGGTTAACCCATCCATCTAAACTTTATTATTTGAAGGAGTGGTGGTAGATTCAATTTCAAGGATCGGCTATGTTCATCCTAGCTATTAAACCAAAACATGTCAAATATAATCTTAAGATCTAGAACAACAAAGTTTTTAGGAATATTTTCACCCAAAAGATTAAAATAGAGGAAGATATATATAGAATTGAGGAGTAAATAAATGCTTTCATTTCCACCATCTCCTCTCAAATTAAAGAAAGGGAACTCCTAAGTTTATTTCACAATTTGGAAGCCAAGGAAGAAATATTTTGGCGTCAAAAATCTAGAAAAACATGTCTTAAGGATGGATATATGAGAAGAAAATACTTCCATCACTCAGATTCAAAAAATATCTAGTATACAAAAATTTCATAAATCAAGGGAGAAGAGGGGGTTTTGTATAAATAAGAAAAAGATATTGAACTACAAATTGTTAACTTCTACAGGAATCTTCTAGCTTTCATCCCCCACTAAGATTCATAACTAGAAGAATAGGTTTTTTATCTCATTCAAGGGGTTATATCCCAAGAAGACAATGCTTTAATTATTTATCCACCCTCTAATAAATACATTAGATTCATTATTTTCTCTTTGGAAGGAGATAAATCCCTAGGCTCAGACAGATTTCTTCCTTTTTTCTTCCAAGTTTTTCAGGAAACTATACATAATGAAGTTTTCTTAGTAGTGACTAAATTTTTCAAATCAGGAACAATGCTTCAAGAATTTAATAATATTTTTTTGATCTTGATTCCTAAGAAACATGGAGAAAATGAGTTTAAATATTTCAAACCTATCAACCTATGTTCCACTTTCTATAACATCTACACCAAAGGTTTGGCCTTAAGGATTCAAATGCTTCTTAACAAGTTGATAGTAGAACAACAAGGGGAATTTGTCTTTTCTAGAAAGATATCATATATTATTATAATTTCACATGAAACTATCCACTTATTTCCAACTCTTCTATACAAGGAAGTTTTCTCAAGTTTAACATGAGCAAAGCCTATGACAAGATTTCATGGATTTTCTTTGACAAAGTCTTATAAAAGTTTGGTTTTAATCAGGTGGTAAGGAATCTAATATATTCTTGCATCTCTTCTCTCATGTATTCAGTTATTATTAATATGGTTACCAAAGTTTTTTTCTAGTGAACAGAGGTATTTATCAAGGAGACCCTCTATCTCCATACCTAATCATTTTGTTTGGCCAAAACATTGATCAAAATCATCAAAACTGCTAGATCTTCCAAAATTATCAAGGGAATTAAGGTGGCCCATAACACTATACCATTAACCCATCAATAATTTTTTGATGACACTCTAATGATCGAAGAAGCCTCATTGTTAGAAGTAAAATATTTTAGGAAAATTCTTGAAATCTATAAGGTAGTGTTAGAACAATGTGTCAACTTCCTTAAAAGTTATTTATTTTTCATCAATACTCTGACTACTTTACAAGGAAAGATTTATAATATCTTTAGGTGTGTAATAAAAAAATATCCCTTCTTCCTACTTGGGCATCTCTCTATTTATAAGAAATATGAAATCAGATTTTTAGAACCCACTAATTGATAGGATTCGTAATAAATTGGTTGGATGGAAAGGGAACTTGCTCTCTCAAACTAGTAAATTGTAGTTACTTAAAATCTCTCTGTAGAGTATCCTCAGCTATTTTATGTCCCTAATTTATATTTTAGGTAAAGTGGTGGACCAAATAGAGCAATTGTAGAACAAATTCCTCTAGAGGGGGACATCAGACAGATTCAAATTTCTCTTATTCTTCAGAAAAATCCTGTTTACCTAAAGTGAAAGGGAGTTTGAGCCTTAGGAGGGTGAATTCTATGAACCAAACTCTATTGGCTAAATAAGGAAGGAGGGTGTTAAAGCAATACAACCAATGGATGAGGATTAGTAAAGCCAAGTATCTAAATTCCAAGGAGGGTTTCTATTTTCTTGCTAAAGAAGGACCTATTAATGGGTCAGCCTTTTGGAAATCCATGTGTAAAGGAAAGGATCTTCTTAATAGAGGTCTAAAATGGAATATAGGTAGAGGTAATAGGGATTATTTTTAGGATGACCTATGGATTAATTGATTTCTACTTGGATCCTCTTAATTTTTAGGACTGAGAGGTCATTTCAAGGAGAAAATAAGACATATAGTGTGCAATTACTGGTAAGAGGTTGATGAATTGAAAAGATGGAAAATCCTACATAAAGAAGATCTAAATCAACAAGAAACTTATTTTCTCCTATAATTAAACAACTAGCTTTAGAATACTCACATCAAAAAGTTTCCCAAAGATGATGACTTTATTTGGATGACCAATTCTAGTGGTTTGTTCTCAGTTAAATCTCGCTATCAATCATTATGGGACCAAGAATATTTGGAGAAAAATTTGAATATATTATGGATAAAAAATATGACTCCCAAAATTAATATTTTATATTGGTTAGCTTCACAAAATAAAATCATAATGATGGATAACTTAATGAAAAGGGTATTTTCAATTCCTAACAGGGGTATTCTTTGGAAGAAGGAGGTTGAATATTTTGAACATATCTTCCTTTTCTGTCCCTTTGCCTCTTCTATTTTTCAAATTTTTTTCAATTTTTCTAATTCCTCTTGGGTATTTTTGAAATCCATATGGTATTTGATCTATTAATGGGAGGCACCTTGGGATTGCCCCCTTTGAAATTTTTGTCAGAGTTAGCTCTCCCCCATATTTTCTAGGAAATCTATAAATCCATAAATTTGACCATCTTTGACAACTTTAATCCCATCCCTGATACCACTTTCAAGAGGATAATAGTGTCTATCAATGAGAATTGGTTATTTTTTATTTTTTGTTTTCGTGACTCCCATCCTCTTCACTTTTCTTGGATCTTTCTATCACTAAATCTAGTGATCCTTGCTCAAACTCAAAAGTAGACTATTGACAGATCATTGATAATGTGGATTTACCCTCTAATTTTATGGTACAAGATGAATTTTGATAGAGTGGTGAAAGGTAATCCTGTTCCAGTAGGGGTGGGGATCTTATCCAGGATTCCAAGAGTAACCTCTTTGAAGTATATGCAAGTCCTTTAGGGATTCAAACTAACCATTTGGCATAAGCCACTACAGCTTGGCTTGATGCTAAGATATGGTTGGAAAACCTCCAGGTGGAAGGTAATTTACTAAATATTATCAACTATTTGGAAGGCACTTCCCAATCTTCCTAGATGATTTCTAGCATAATGGAGGATTCCAAATCTCTTATAACATTGGTCAAAGGTTTGTTTATTGTTCATGTATACAGGGAAGGAAATAAGAGTGATAACAAGATGGCAAACTTAATGGTCAGACATGGCTTCCTAAGCTATTGGCAAAGTGATGTGGACTTCCCAAATGATGCCATACCTATCATTCATTATGATAAAGCCCATTCCAATGTCTGATTTACTCATTATTATCATTGATAATTATAAGTTGTAGGGGAATAGTAGCATTATTATGTGCTTCAAAATCATGATCCTTTCACACCTCAACTATACATGAGCAAAAAGGCTTGTTTTTAAAAGCTATTATTATAAGGATAAGTCCAATTAAGGGATTTTTATACTTGATATCTACTTTTTATGTTCAAAAAAATCATAGAGAAGACAAAAATATTAATATGGGTGGAGATCATGATAGGGTCAAACCAATTTCTTGTGCAGATGTCAAAGAAGATCCCTATGTGTGGAAAAAATGATGAACAGAGGTCTTTAAAATTTCATGGAAAGAATAGTTGGTCATGACACAAAAATGTTTTATGACTTTACTAGAGGATGGATTGAGTGAAAAATCAGAATGCATGGTCTAAGAATCACCATTTCTAAGGAAATAATCAAAGAAGTCACAAGTTTGGATTGTAATGGTGTCAAAGTTTTTAAAGATGACAAAATAAAAGAGCATATTTTTATCATTTTTTATAGTTCTAAAAATAAAATACCCATGTCTTCCAACTAGAAAGGATTTCTCTTGGTCGACCTACCAAGAAAAGTCTCTGATGTCTACTTACAGGTCATGAAATATATAACCCTTGAGGGTAAACATACTATCATTTTTTCCCATCATTTCCTCTTAATCACTTTAGAGGCTATCCCATTAGCATCCCTTTATTCTTGATGAAATATCTTGAAGTTTCTTTTAATAATTTCAAGAATAACCCATTGATTGACATTATCCATCAGGGACTTATTTTATTAATTTTTAAAAGGGGGGAACCTCTCTAGAGTAGAGTAGTCTCAAAGGCTATCCATATCCATGGTGACCAAGAGGATTCTAATAGGGTTAGTGAGGATTTTTGGAAACCTAAAGAGGGGAAGACAGAGGGGTTAAGTGAATAAAATTCTTCAGGGGATTTCCATCTTAGATACAGTAAGAAGGGTATCCATGTGTATGTTAACCCTATTTCTAGCATGGGTCATTTTTATTTTAACTTTAATCTAACTGATGAAATCGAATAATCCCTACAAAAGGTTTAGACTAAGGTTGTTGTTCAGAGGTTGTTGAGCTTTGAAATATATGAAAATTTTGAGAAGTTGAAGGCATTATTATCACTAGTGGATTTCTCCACAGTAAGGGAGAAAACTAGAAAGAGGAATAAGAGAATGTGGGCCAGTCCCCACATATTAAAAAGAATAGTTAGAGAAGATGAGGAAAAGAGGAAAGGATATATACATACTAGGGTAAGGTATAAACTAGAAATATGGGGATTAAGAGGAGGAAGGAAAACATATAACCTCTATAGGGCATCAGTAATCGAATCAGAGGTAGGGAGAAGCATAACAAAAATATTGGGACTAGTATGTTGGTGCTCCACTCAGAGTCAAATGACTCAGATCAATAATTTCTTGGTTTTTTGTTGTCTTTTTTGTAGGTTTTTAGCATCAACTTGATCGTGGTCCTTGGTCATTGTTAGTTTTCTAAGTCTTTGTACACTATTTTGATTGTTTTCCTATCTAGTTGTATTCATCTATCTTTCAGACTTTATTTTTATCAGGAATGGGACCCATAACCCATATGTTTACCCAATCTAATAAAAAATGACCCTCATTTTTTTCCTTAGCTGATGTCATATTATTTTATATGAAATTATTTATGTTATTGGCAAGGCTAGTGATGTCTGTAAATTATGATTTTTAACTTGTAGGGATATTATTTATATTAACAAGGTTACCATTTGTCATTTTTAATATACATGAATAATAAAAATGTTATTATCTTTCTCATAAATCCACCTTAGGAAGAATAATAATAATTATTATATTTAAGAGGAGATCACAGTAAGGAAGTCAATTTAACATATGGTCTTTGAAGATATCAAAAATAAGAATTGTAGCCAGGATGTTTACCAAGTATTTTTAGTCCACAACTTATGTATACTTAGGTCTTCATCCATCCATATTAACTTTATCTATAAAAATATCTCATGAAGTGATACAAACCATGGTGAGTTTAATGCACTGACAAGTCGACCAAAGGTATGTATACTTAACCCTAAAATCCTTAATTTCAACTTTAATTAGTGTTATTAGATTATTAATTTAACATGTATTATAGATTATAGAATATATTATTTTTATTAAATTAATATATTTTACATTATTTTTATCTATAACTCTTGCTTACCACCTAATGATATCTTTATTTTATCATAGATTTATCATATCACTTAATAGAATTATGTTTACTTATATCTCTTTCTTCAATAACACTTTATTATCATCTAATGACACCCCACATCTATTAAGGTCCTTTGACCTTTATGTGTGTGTGTATTCTCCTTATAGACCCATTAAACTTACCTCATGTTCACATAACCCTTTTTTATAGATTCAAATAACTTTGTCTAATAGCATCTTGTGTGTATGTTGGATCTAGAATGGTCTTTTACCTTTTCTTATTTTAGTGGATCCTTATATTAGATACTTGGTTTAGGTTTACATAAAAAATTTGAGTATATCATCTCTATCATGTAGGCTAGTAAATAGATGAATCAAAAACTAAAAAGATTTAGCAGACTATGAAATATGAAAAGGGAAATATTCATCTATATGGATGAATCTTCAAAATGACCAAAATTTGAACTTTTGATGGTTCTCACCATAAAATCATGAAATTTATAAAATTATTCAACACATTAATATTTAAGTGAAAATAATTTATAAAATATTATTTAGAGGTGTAGTTATGGGTGAGATGAAGATTTTATCTATAATTATGGCCTAAAACATTTATCTACAACTAGGAAGATCCAAAATAAACTATTAATTGGACTTATTTATATCATCTAATACATCTCATTTAACATTAGTCATTATAAAAAACTCTAACATTTAAACTAATCATACTCATTAATTGAAATGAAATAAATTAGTTTTCCTAAGCAACTATTTTTACAAACCTACATATTAGAAGGAGGTGAGTGGCTCTAGGAATTACTGTAACATTGCTTTATAAGGTGATAAGTCTTTGTCAAAATGGAAAAATAATTTAAAGGTGATGTTTCAGAAATTATTTGTTATCTATTTTGTTTACTCATGAATCTCTATCAAAGTGTTGTACAAATTTTAAAGTGAATAATGTTGTGATTTTATCTGGTTCTTATAAATTTAGAAATGTTGGGGAAATTAACTTGAATAAAACTTTCTCGATGACAAGTAGTTTTATATTTTTAGTATTTAATAGTGAAAATGAGATAATATGGTTGAATAAAGAAGATATACCATTTAAAAATGTAAAATAATAAATACATATATGTCCTAGTGGATAAAAACATAAAACATACAAAATAAAATTTTAAAGTTATTATTAAACTTGAAAAAAGGAAAAGGATGATGGAATGGTCAAACCTTGATGAATTCTATCATTTTTAATGCATATATGGACTATGTAGACCTATCACTGATAGTCTGATAAATTTTTAGTTTTGAATATAAAGTCATGTCTACATTTTTTGTGCCTTAGGCGATATTAGCATCGACTAGGCTTGACTATCATTAATGTCTTACATCGTTTATGTCTTTCACTCACTTTCATTTTTTGATTTTTTTTATGTCACTTCACCATTGTATGTCATGATTTTTTGTACCTAATATTCCATGATTTAATAGGAATAAATGCATAAATGATGTCTTCATTATTTTTTACTTAGCTTTCCATCAACTCACAACAAAATAAAGTTATAGGCTGAGCAACCACTATGGGAGTTGTAGCTACAGATATACACATTGGAATCAGAGCTCAACATAGCTCAGTACAATGTGAATGGAAATCTTGAGCAAGGGATTGAACTTCATCTTCCTTAGATGTGAATATGTAACTACATGTTATTTACATAAGACCATCTTTTGGTATAAGATGGTTACACACAATGAATAACTCTCTCACAAGTGTATCAATAGATATGGAAAAAAATCGCTTAAACATGAACTATGGAGTATAAAATTGGCACCTGATTCTCTCCCTCTCTCTTTCTCTTGAATTTTTTGATTTTTTAATTAACTTAGGATGAGTTGGTATGAATAAGATGTTGTAGAACAAAATTCACACTTTTGCCATCCCAAGAAATAATAAGAAATGGTAATCAAGTCACATAAAACATGAAAAAATATAAAGGGACCCATGAAATGATGAAGGATAGGATCAGTGGGCCTATAGTTCCACTGAGGGTAGGATTGATGGGACTGTCCTTCCCATCCAAATATAAATTACATTATGAGATTTGAGTAGAATCATGTAAATGTGTGAAATTAGTCTCAGGGTTGAGAACTAATAAATTTAGAGAAGTGTCATATGCATTTAGAAGAGTTAAGGATTAAATGAGGAGTTTTTTGGGGTAAGAAAAGTCATAAAAATAATAAATTATACAAAAGTGTGGAAAACATGACAACATAAGGAAAATACACTATGGAAAAGGGTCTTGAACCAAAATTAGGTGTCTACATAGTGACCCTACTTTGATGTGAATATGTGAGTAAATGCATGCATTTGTCAAAGTATATATAGATAAATAATTGAAGCATATGCTTTCACTTACCTAAGGAAGGGTAAAGGGACTAAATGTAGGTTATTTTCACATGATTTTATTGACATACCTAAAAACAATTACCAATTGCTACAAGTAGTCAACGTTATAATAAAAAAACTTGAATTATTTATTTTGAAAATGAAATTTTGCCTTGAATTTTTTAAATTTAAAATAGCACACGAATGAATACACCTACTCTATATTGAACCAAAAATTTTATAACATAAAAAATGCCCAATATTTTGCTTATTCTATTTTTTAAAAATCTAAAAAGTGCTAGATATAACCACTTCTATGGGAGTATTTTAAACCCTCCTACTTCTTGATCAATTAAGTAGAAAATATTTTACTCAAAGTAGAGCTTCCCAAATTTATGATTGATAAAGTTCACTCAATATCACCTAAAAATTGGTTTGATGTATGCCCCCATTTTAAGGTGAGGGATTGAATAGTATTTTCCTCCAATCACTCATCTCAAAATAATATAGTTAGAAGCACCATTTTCAATAAGATTTCATATAGTGACTTTATATAAGAGGGAGGTTCCTTAGAGCTTTGCAAGTGGAAGATGAATATTCTTCCTCCATTAATGAGTTTCAAGCCCTCATTCTTGCCAATTTTCATCCTTGGATACCTTTTCTACCTTGGTATTTTTAATTTCTTTTGCTTTTAATCTTATTGGGTAGCCTTTTTTTATTGACTTGAATTTGGTTGGTTTAATTTTATTTAATTTTTTTCTTTGGTTTTTGGTCTATCTTTCTTTGGTCTATGTGCCACTTTCTTTGGTAAATATTTATTCTCATGCAATCATTGTAAGTGTGTATGGAACCAGTTGAGAAAGACCCCACTACATGTGTTAGTTTTTTATTGAAGGATGAAAGCATTAATGACCCCTTGGGAGCCCAGTCAAACAATAAATATTTCCCTTTAGAGAACCTTATAGATGATTTGGGTCAAAAAAAGGAGGATAAACTAGATTCAAGCAAAAAATTATTTAGCAAAGTTATGCAGCAAGAGCAAGTGCCAAAACATTTTGATGGATCCATTTTTGTCTTTTGTAGTGGATAACTTGTTAGTTCTAGCCCTGATGACTAGCACTCAATACAAACTAGTGATCATCCTTGCCTAGGAAAGACCCTTTATTTGTGCCCTGATGATTTTATGGATCTAGATTTATAGTTGAAAGAAACCCAACTCAAGAATTTTGGGATTTTATTTGTGTGCTTAAATAAGCATATATTACCCTCAAGAAATTTTTTTATAATTGGATTAATTTTGTGTGGGGAAAAATGGGTATTTATATTACTTTTTGCAAAATGTTTAAGCAATGATCTTTTATGTTTATTTTTAAAAATTCAAACATGCAAAGATAAGTCATTAGTAAACCCCTTTGGAATGTAAGCCAATCGATGTTTAAAGTGGTCCTATGAAACCCCTCAATTGACTATGATGATTTAGCCTTTAAATCAGCTCCATGGTTGGTTGATATTGAAAATGTTCTTGTTTAGCTTTACAATTTTTTACCTCAAGCCCTAAATCCCTTAGGAGAGGTCTACATAATGGATGACAATAGGATATCACTAGTGCATATGAATGCTTGGGTCTTAATCTCTCTAAACTCCATAGATGTTTTTCTTGAAACTATGGTATCTTATCTTAAAGGAGCTACTTTCTCATGCTCTATTAAGGAAATGGATGTCCTTAATAATTTTTTTGTAAAAGGATGGTCATCTCAAGAATTCTCATTACTTAATAAGGAAGTGAAGGTGAATAAAAATAATGTACAAACAGACCCTCTTATCCCTAAAATAACTTCTCTTAACAATCATTCTCTTGACTCTGTAGAGAATGTTTTAATGAGGGATAATCCTTATTTTGACCCCAACCCTAACAAAGGTAGTGCATCCATTTTTGGCCTAAGTTTTGATAATTTAGATAATTTTTTGGGGGAGTTCAACCCTGATGAGCCCCTAAATAAATCCTCTTAAGTAGATCATTCATCTATAAATATTCCTCCCTTCTCTACCTCTAATTTACCATATGGTGATAGTATGGGTGTTATGGACCCCCTTATTAAGTCTAAAACTTGTCTCCATAGTTTTGAAGATGATTCCAAACATAAGGCTAAGGATAAAAAAGTCCTTCCATGATTTATAAGGCTTTTTCAGAATAAGGGAGGGGATAAGCCCTTAATTTTTTCTAAGTATCCCCTCCCCCTCTTTTTTGATGAAGTATATTAGCTAGAATGTGAGGGTTTTTTATTCCCTTGACCAAAATCCCATTACCAAAAAATTCATATAGTCCAGAGGGGATATTAATTTTATTTTCCTCCAAGAAATTAAAGTTATGGGGTTTAAGTTGTCTCTGTGCTTAATTTCATTTGGCCAAGGGTCCCCCATTTTTCCACTAATGATTCTAAAGGTAGAGGGGATGATTTCATCCTTGTGCATTCAAAATGGGCTGACTTTGTGTTAGATTATGGTTCATATCCTTATCAAAGATTTTTTTGGGTTATCATGGAAAAATATGGCCACTCTTCTGGACTATGTAATGTCTATGCCTTGAATGACTATAGATATAGATAGGATATTTGGAATTGGATAGATTTGAACCTAAAAGTTATCCCTTAGACTTTTGGGGGAGATTTTCACATGGTTGAGGAGAAAAAAGAAAATTAGGGTGGTGATATGTTTCTTTGGAAGGGAAATGAGATTTTTTCTAGTCTAAACTTAAAACGTTACATAATTTTTTTGGTCCCTTACAAAAGTATACAAGGAAAAGTAAAGGTATTTGGTTTACTTGGTGTAATAATCAATACAATAATAGGAATGTATACTCTAGACTTGATAGTTTTTACTTGAATAAGGGTTTTTTTCATATACAACAAGAGACCATCTTTAACCATGTCAAGGTTCTCCCTTTTACCATTTCTAACCATCATCCAATTGAGATTGAGGTGTCTATGAATAATTTTGGTATTGAAAATGCCTTGGATAAGAAGGGGCTATACAAATTTAATGTTTCTCATCTAAAGGATGTTGATTTTAGAGGTGGCGTTTGTGCTTCCTATAATATTAGCAAAATAATTTTGAATTCCTCATCATTTATTGATGGGTGGAACTCTAGCATGGACCTTTCCAAGAAGTTTGCTTTAATTTTTGGTTAATTTAAATCCAAGAAGATGAGGAAATTAGATATTTATGCCTAAGAAAAATTAATTACTACATAGTTTTCTATTAAAAATTACCTTAGAAATGATAATCTTTTGTATTGTCTTTCACTGCTTAAACATCATCTTAAGCAACATCAAACCTTCATCCGTAGAGAAGACCAAATTAGTTATAGGTTGAATTTGCTTAAACTTGGTGACAAATGATCTATGTTTTTTTTAAAGTTCCTCAAGGCCAATAACTCTAATAAAATATTCCAATTGTTAACTATGATGGTTTCCTATTTAGTGACCCTGAGGAGATGAAAAAAGCTTTTTTTCCCTTCTCCTATCTAGAGGTGCAAATCCTAACATTGTTAAAAGCATAGATATGTGTGCCAAGTGTATCTTGAGAAAAGTTTCTCAAGAGCTTGCTCATTTTTTTGATAGTGAAATCTCCTTAGATGAGGTTAAGTCTAGAACTTTATTCTCTTAAGTATGATAAGGCACCTAGGTTTGATGGGTTTCCTACTAAATTTTACAAGGAAAATAAAGAGTGCATTTCCAAACATTGTCTCTATATGTATAATGAATCCCTTAAGCTAGGCTATTTCAAACCTAATAGTAACATAGGGGTTATTAAGTTCATCCTTAAGGATGATGATCACACCCATGTCAAAAATTAGAGTCATGTCACCCTCCTTAATGTCTCATATAATATTTTTACTAAAAATTTAGCTTGGATGCTCTCTTCTTTTCTTCCCTCTATTGTTTTTGAGACTCAAAAAGGTTTTGTTGAAGGTAGAGATATTCTAGATAATCTTATCTCGAGTTGGGAAGGTATGCAGTGGGCTCTTGATTCTAATTAGAATGTAGGAATGATCTTGTTTGACTTTGAAAAAGCATATGACAGGATTAAATGGCCTTTTATTAAGTTTATGTTGAAATATTTTTGGTTTCAACATAGATTTTGTAGAATGGTAAATCTTCTTTTTAGAGATGATTTTGTTATTATTGAGTTGAACGGTGAACTTACCCAGTATTTTGAGCTTCAAATATATATTAGACAAGGGTTCCCTTCAGCACCTTCTTTGTTTTTCATTATTACTAAGGCATTGCACTATCTTCTGATAAGTTCTATGGTTGGCCCCCTGGTCAAAGGCCTCTCCTTTCTAGACAACTCTAAACCTATTGATGTATTGCTTGCTAATGACACTACCTTATATTTTGATCTTAATAAGGACAATTTAAAACAATTTCAATCTAAGATTGATTTTTATTGCTTAGCCTATGGTTCTAAAGTTGTACTTATTAAGTCTTTTATGATTGGTTAGAATGCCATTCATCTAGAATGGGTGGTTAGTTTTGGTTGGGTGTGGAAAGTCCCTAACCACTTGATTATATATTTGGGTATCCCCTTTTCTCCTTTTCCCTCATTTAAGAAGATGTGGGATTGGCTATATGAAAAGATCAATAATATTGCTAAATTTCATGAACATCTCTTGTCTCTACATAGGTGTATCTAAGTGTGCCTAAAATTTATTTATTCTTGCAGTATTTACTATACTTCTTGATGAATGTTTAGTAAATCTCATATTAGCATGCTTCAAAAAATTATAAAAGACTTTTTTTGGTTTGATGGTAGGGGTAATAAAAAAAGACATGAGGTGCCCTCGAAGTTTTGTTGTGTCCTTCAAAATTTTGGTGGTTTGGGGTTGATAGATATTCATCTTCAAGGTATTAATATGGTTGTAAAATTTATTGTTAGAGCTCTGAGTGGAGATGAGACATGGAAAGTGTTGATAAAAGATAACCTCACCAGGAATTTCCCCAAAGGTAAACCAAACTTGAAAGCGTTACACATGTCTGATTTATGGGCTAGTTATTTTTATGTCAAGGGGGTTAGCTCTCCCATTTTTGCTTATATATAGAAATCTTGGGAATTGGTTAAGAACCTTGTGGTGGTGCCTTCTATATTAAGTGTCCTAAGTACTCAATGTCAGGGATATAGGTCAATTTAGTGGAATATGTCTATCAACATATGGCCTTTAGCTTTGATTAGGGGATGCTTTGTCATTATCTATTATTCAAAGGGCCTTAGTAATTTTAGGGATCTATTATTTCACAATGGTTGGGAATCTTATACTAAGGTTTCTAATCAGTATCGCATTCTTTCTTATTAAAAAAGGGCATTCATCCTCCTTTCTAAGGCTTTTCATCTGCTCACACTATTGTTATTTTTAAGAGGAGAATGAATTTTGGGATAGTATTAAATGGTTAAATGGTCTACCTCTACATGATTCTTCCACTAAGATGTATGAGAAGCTTCATTTTTTTAAATGTCCTTTATTCACCCTTAACCATTCTTAGCATGTTTGTGACCCATTGCATAGCTAGATGTTCAAATTTAATGTTATTTGGGATTCTTGTCTTGAACCTAATAAATCATGTTTTAGATGGTTGTTGTTGTTTCATAAGTTGGTTATTAGGTTTGTTATCTCAAAATATCAAATTTTCTAGCCTTATTATTTATTTTATGGCTATTTGGAAACTATTGAGCATGTGTTTTACTATTTTCATTATGCTACCATTATTTGGAAACATTGTCTTAAAAGTTGGTTTGATTTGTTTGGCTATGAGATCTCTTAGTGCAATATTGCTTTTGGTTATGTGTGTACTCGTAAGAAGCTTCATTTTTTATTATATAAATTATACTCAATTTTCTCTACTGAAGTCCTTTGGTTCATTTGGAAATAAAGAAACGTGATTTTTTTGAGTTTGAGATAAGGTTGCTTAGTAATTTCAACATTAAAGTTAACTTTTGAATGTTTTCTTTATAGTTTTTCCTACAACTCAAGATTCCTTAAGGTCAATTGAAAAAAATCTACAAAATAGGATGTTTAATATCTCTTTTATCTTCTTATTAGACACTGGCAGATTTCCTAAATGGTCCAAACTACTAAAGTAGAGAGTTACTTAGGACTCTGCAGTTGAGGTTTAGTTATTTGAGCATGAACAAGAGTTGATGAAGGATGTTTTTTTGAACAAGTAGATGAACATATTTTCTCTAAATTATGTTGGATCTTCTAATTCTGATAATATAATTACTAATACTTGGTTTTAAGATCATAATGAGGTGATGTATGATTCGAGGAATGGTGGTCCTAGCTCCCCACAAGCTAGTTATGGAGAGGTGTCTCCTTTGTTTTCTACCCTTGATTTTTTTAATGTTTCTACAACATTTGATGATGTGCAAGGTGATAGTGATCAAATCATGGTTGATGACTATGGTAAATGGGTGGATGACTATATTAGTAATATCTTGGCTTGTCTTGAAAAGTTTATTGATTCTATCAATGTGATTGGTGTTGAGGAATTCATGAATTATGTCATGAATTCAAACATTCATATGTTGCTTGATAAGGTTAAAATTTTCATGTCATTTGTATGTGCTCCTTAGCAGGGACCTTGTTAAGGATTAACATTTACATTGGTATTTAATGTAGGGTAAATTGTTATTTATTGGATAGTATGTATAGTATGATACGTTAGTAATTGGTTATTACTAATTAGATTGTTAGTTATACAAATATATTATTATTGAAATATATTTCATATATAGTTTGAAGGTTAGTCAATCACAGTTTATAGGGATCTCAGGATCCCCATATATAATGTTTACATTTCCTATATAAGTGCCTTGTAATGTTTCAAATAATAGTGTATAAATAAATTTATTATTATTCTTTGTCTATTCTCTATTGGTGTTCTCTTTATTATATAACTATGATTTTTAACCAATATATGGTATCAAAGCAAGCATTTTCAAGAGCAAGTTACTGTAGAAACATATGAGAAAAATGATTTTTTAATAAATACAAAGAGGTAGCTTTGTGATTATCCAATTCCTTGATTAATGAAAGATAAATAATCCAAATGAGAGTCTTAGTTTTAGTATGAGTTTATTTAGATAGCTTGCATCCTTACCAAAACTCTTCCATGCCATGTGTTTCACAGTATATTCCTTTCCCTTGCATTGGACTGCTATTTACATCTAACCTCTACATAGCTATGAGATCTTCTTTAAGAACCTAAAAAGGAGAGTAATGCCATTTTTGGTAGATCTATACATTTTTTCATGCTATGCCATTACCTCAATCTAAATATATGTTATTCAAATTCTACTAGTACATGCACCATTCTTTGTCATATTTTTCTCATGTGATTGTGCATATCATATTCCAATCTAAGTATACAGCTATCTATGGGTAGATCTAATTCATCCTCTTATAACTTTCTAAGATAATTGTGTTGCAGAGATTACTATTGAATCCAAAAATAAATTACATTGAGATTGTAGTTTATTGTGGTTCAGACTTCTCCATATCACATCAACATCCTTGCTCTACATTTTACATCTTTATGCCCTTTTTACTTCAACTCAAACTTCATGCATTCTCTTGTGCCCATTCTCTATCATCAAATTATCTATGATTCCCATAGAGATCCATTCAAAACTATCATATAACATTTGTATCCCATGCATCACTATATGACTATCATCATCTCAGTCACCCTTTTATTCCTTTTTAGTAAGTCATCATACTTTTTAGTTTTTAGTCATCTGGGGATTAGAAATAATTTTTTGGTGATAGTTTTAGTTTCATAGCGTTAGGTTAACGTGAGTATTAATTTTTAATTATCCTCCAAAAAAATTTAAATTAATATTTAATTACTTTCTCTACTCTTAATATTTTATTATTTAAGTGTTGAATTCAAATGTTATATGGTTTGGTCATATGTAGTCGATTAATTTTGAGTCTAGTTTTAGGAAGTGTTCACAAAATTTTATATTTCATTCTGATTTAATAAGAAGTACATAGTTATTTTGTGTGTCATTTATAATTCATAGGTCTATATTTTTGTATTTTTTATTGTGTACAAAATATTTAAAAGTGACAGTCTTTTTATTGTGTTATTATCAATTATATTAATAAAGTGTGTCAAAACCAATAGTCTGATGTATATCTAAGGAGTCAAAGTCATATATATATATATATATGTATGTATGTATGTATATAAATATATATATATATATATATATATATACATATATATATGTGTATATATATATATATATATATATATATATATGTATGTATGTATATATATATATATATATGTATACATATATATATGTATATATATATATATATATATATATATATATATATGTATACATATATATATATATATATATATATATGTATACATATATATATATATATATATGTATGTATGTATGTATGTATGTATGTATGTATGTATATATATATATATATATATATATATATATATATATATATATATATATATATATATATATATATATATATATATGTATATGTATGTATATATGTATGTATATATGTATGTATATATATGTGTGTGTGTATGTGTGTGTGTGTGTGTATATGTGTGTGTGTGTGTATGTATATATATATACACACACACACACACACACACACACACACACACACACACACACACACACACACACACACACACACACACACACACACACACACATTGTAAGGACACATTTTCAAGTAACCCTGATGTCCTATGTAATATTTCGTATTAAGGGGTAAGGAAACCCTATGTCAAAATTGATTGAGATTCATCGACACATTAGCTAAGTAACAGAGACTAGAGGATGGAGGAAACAGATGTTGAAGGTTCTAGAGCCTCTTTTCAATCATAAATATGAGGCCTCAAATGATTTGGTGACATATTTTGTGTGGTGTACTTTTTCATTTTTTAGTGTGGTGTGTTTTGTGCCAAATTGGCTAATGCCAAGGACAATTCTTTAGTGGCAATGGAAATTGTCTATGGTGTTTTTGTTTGGGTGGAAAAAAACATTAACAAAGGCTGCTTAAGATGATAATGATGATTTATTCTTCATGATATTTTATTTTATAGTATTATGTGTGTTTTAATTCCCATAATGGATTTGAGAAAACAAAAATGTTGATATAATGTAATGTGGTAAAATTTGTATAGGAGGTTAGCTAACACTAGAAATCCTGTAACTATCATACCTTTATGAATATCATCAACTAGTGAAACATCCATTGCATTCACATGGAGTAGATGTAGGATGTATTCTTCACATAGTAGTGGTCATGTGCATCAAGATCTATATATCAAGATTCATATAGTAGTATCTAGACCTCAAAGTATGTGTTGGCATATAATTTTGTTCAATTCAATTCTTAAAGAGATACATTCTCCCCATGTAAACACTAAGAGGTAATGTTAGGGATTAATGTTTACATTGGTATTTACTATAGGGTAAATTACTATTTACTAGATCCTATGCATTGTATGGTAAGTTATTAATTGGTTATTACTAATTAGATTGTTAGTTATACAAATATATTGTTGTAACAATATATTTTTTAAAATTTTGGAGGTTAGTGAATGAGAGTTTATAGGGATCTTAGGATCCCTATATATAGTGTTTGCACTTCTTATATAAGTGTCTTGTAATGCTTCAAATAATAGTGTGTAAAGAATTTTATTATTAATATTTGTCTATTCTCTATTGGTGTTATCTTTACTATATAACTCTAATTTTTACCAATAGACCTAAGTTTCAGAACATAACTATGGAGCAGAAGGATCTTGTGGATGATGAGGTGTCTCCTAATAGAATTTTAATGGACACTTATTCTTTTGAGTAGGATATGTGTACTTTATTTCCCTATTATGTTTTTTTATCTTTTTATATTGCCACATCTCTATGGATTTTTTATATTATAATATTTTATTGATTCTTAGACCTTATTTCTCTTGGGTATTGGTTGTTGCAAACTAGTTTTTTTATGTTTTCATCTTCATATGTATAGACTTTTATAAATGATCTTACAATATACAAAATAAGATTTCATATAGTTAATACCATTTTAAAATTTCATAACACACATATCTATAATTTAATATAACATAAAAAGATCCTATCTATGATATACACGTAGGAAACTATTCATGTCAGTCATGCCCCAAGTGTTGTGTAGAATAAAAAAATATAACATCATATAAAACTCAATACCCACTATGTAACTCTAATGATTATAAGTGTCATATGGTGGAGGAAATATAATATCATGCAAATCTCAATGTAAGGGTGCAATGCCCCATATAGAATTACAAGATAGGTACAAATAATATGGCTAAATATAGGGATAGATATAGAATTGAGAAACACACACAAATAGCGTGCCCCCATAGATGCATGATAAGCACCATGGAAAATAATACACAAAAAAATTATATCAAAATATACATGCATGATATACAATAACATGCATGATAAGTATTATGATAACAATCATAATATATCACATTCGATCTCACCCATGTTAGTAACACATAAGTTAGTTACCATACACAATTTAGTAAGCCAACACACAATGACAAGAATCACAAGATAAAAATAAGATCCTATGTAAACAAGGACATAAAATCATGTATAAACATGCATAAGCATACACATGCACATGCACATGTAGGCAAGGATAACCACTCAACCCACAATATAACCAATCTTTATGTAGATATTCATATAGCATAAAAGATCTAGGTACTAGAAACATATGTATAACCCATACCATCACTATCTACTCATTTGTGAAGGGAAGGACATTCCCTAATGGTATTTTGTGGGGGATCATTGGTTTGTGGTTGGTTTGGAAAAGTGCTTGGATAATGCTCTCCTTCCACATAATAATACTTACTTGGAGATGACACTTGAGATTACCACAGATACTAGAGTTCAAGGAAATTATGCTTTGAGGAGCCATGTATCTTATATATGTATATTTTATTGTATTTATTATTGAAACATTATCAAGATAATCTTTAATTACTTATTTACTATGCATTGATAGCAGTGGTTGTATATTTGTACCAATTGTGGATGGATATATGTGGTTACTTTTTATAATCAATTACAATGTGTTTATTATGATGATAGTGATCATTGATGTATGATTTAGTATGCTTCATTTATAGTGATCACACTTTGAGTGTTTTATATGATCATTGATTAAATTCTTATGGAGTAATCTATTTAAAGTATGTGTTGTTTAAATTTTTAAACAATCACATTTTTTTAGGTAGATCCCAGTGTGGATGTTACATGTGGTATCAAATCTACGACTCAAAAAATAAGACCTAATGATTCCACTAATATTTTATAATCTTATGGTTATAGAGAAGAAGATGGTGAAAGATAGATTATCCAAAGAGGGTATGTTGAATCTCAATGACAATAACCCTTTGTTTGATCTTAGTGGATTTGCCACTAAGAAAGAAACATATATGGATCAAATTATCATAGCCATGAATGAAATTAGTGACCATATTATAGCCTTGGAGCAGGTAGTTCATGTCCATGAAGAAGAAGAAAATCAAAATGTACTTGAAGAGTATCCGACTGAATAATAAAACCCTTAGTATGCTAGACCTTAGGTAGCTAGAGAGTTGGCTAGAGATATGAAGAAGGTGAAACCACCCAAGTTCCATGGGACTATTCTGGGTGAAAAAGCTAAAGCATGGCTAACTAAGATGGTGTATTATTTCAAAATTTAAAACAACTTGGAGGTCACTAAAGTAGTATGGGGAGCATACTAGTTGGCTAGTGAGGCAAATATGTAGTGGGCCAACAAGAGGTTAGAAATGAATCTTAACTCAACCACAACTACTTGGGATCAATTTGTGACTTTGTTTAGGTTAAGGTGGCTTTCAAAACTTTATTTTGATTAGAAGCTCATAGATTTTTAAAATATAAAGTAGGGAGACTTATCAGTGAATGAGTACTGGGAGCAGTTCACCAAAATTTTAAAGTATGTATCCCAATACTAGGGAGATGAGAGGTTTAGGATCAGAAAGTTTATCATGTGATTGAGACACCAAATTAGTGGAGAGATAGATGTTTATGGACCTTATACCATCAACCAAGTCTTTAAGAAGGTAGTCAAACAATAACAAAAATTAAAGTCTCTTTCACAGGCCATGGACAAGTTCAAGAAAAAGTTTGTAAATTTCAAATCCTTATCCAAAAATAAGAAGTGGAAATAGAGGAGTGGAGACTCCAAAAATTAGTTCAAAAGTTAAAATTCCAAATTCAACAACAGTTCAAGCAACATGAAACTGGGCAATGGTTACAAAGGTAGTTTCAAGGGAAACCAATAGATTGATAGGAAAGGACCACCTAGAGGTTGTTTCATTTGTGTATATTACCATTATTCTCAAGATTTTACTTAGGACAAGTCAAATAGAAAAGGTCTTATTCCTTAGCAGGGTAGTTTTTTAGTAGTGTATTAATGCAACAGTTGATAATCAACAAGCTAAATTTCAAGCATTAATCATAGAGTTATCAGGTACCTTATTTGAACATATATTTTTCATTTTAATTGATATGGGGACTACATAATGCTTTAAATCTCATAAAATTCATATTAAGTTAACTAGAAGAGTAGGATTAATGGAAAATGCATGGTTAGTATAGTATGATAATGACTCAAAAGTCATGGTTAACAAGTGTTTAGTCAAAATAGAGATCAAATTTCCTGAATTCACAATAGTATTGGATCTATATGTAGCACCACTAGGGTCATATGATGAAATATTATGATTTAATTGGATTTAAAAACATAAGGCCAAGGTTGACTGCTACCTGAATAAGGTTGAGTGTCTATATGATTTTTTAAATTAGACACAAATTTAGGGTGAGAAAAGAGAGTTGAGGCTTAGGTAGATTTATGAAATGCAACTCAATAAGCCCCAAATAAAAGGGTGTCAAGCATTTATAATCAATATAAATGAAATTAAGGAACCTAAAGAACCATATCTCAAAGATTATCCATTCCTTAGGAATTTTCGTGATGTGTTTCTAGAAGAATTGCTAGGATTTCCTCTTAGATGTGAGTTTGATTTCTCTATCGATATCATACCTGGTTTAGAACCACAATCTAAGGCACCAAAAAAGATGAAAACCACTAATTTGATTGAATTTAAGGCTCAAATCTAGGAATTATTGTCTAAGGGGTTGATCAGGCCAAGTGTGTCACCATGGGGTGTACTAGTTATCTTTGTCAAGAAGAAGGATGGTACTCTTCTACTTTGCATTAATTATAGAATATTGAACAAGGAAACTATCAAAAATAGGTATCCCCTACCTCATATAGATGATATTTTTAATAAAATATGGGGAGCAATGGTATTTTATAAGAATATTTTGAACTCGTTATGGGCATTATGAGTTCATAGTATTATCATTTGGGTTGATTAATGATCTAATAACATTCATGAATCTTATGAATAGTGTGTTAAAATATTATCTAGATCACTTTGTTTTGGTTTTTTTGGATGACATTATTATATAATCAAAGAATGAAGAGCAACACTTTTAGCATCTAGAACTAGTTATGCAATGGTTGTAGAAGCACAAGTTTTATGGTAAGTTATCTAAGTGCACATTTTTATAGGAAAGAGTGAAATATCTAGAAAATATTATCTCTATGGATAATATATCAATATATCCATCAAAGTTAAGAGCCATTATATAATGGATAGAGCCAAATAATGTGCATGAGGTAAGAAATTTCATGAGATTAATAGGCTATTATAAGAAGATCATTCTAAATTTTTCCAAGATAGATAATCCAATTACCTCTTTGCAACATAAGAACCAAAGTTTTGTATGGACAGATAAGTGTGAAGTATATTTCTATAAATTGAAAAGAAGGCTTACTTCAGCACTAGTGTTAAGAGTTCTTGATCCCAATGGTCAATTTTTAGTGATCACATATGCATTAGAGGATGGACTAGGAGGATTCCCTATGCAGGATGGTGTAATGGTGTCTTATGAATCAAGGAAGCTAAAACCTTATGAGGTGAACTATGCCCCTCATGACCTATAAATCTTAGTAATTATAAATGTTTTACAAGTTTGGTAGAATTACTTGTTGGGAAAACCATTTGAGTTCAATATAGATAAATTGGGACTCAAGTACATCTTCACCCAATCAAATTTGAATGATCATCAAAGATGTTGGCTTGAGTTTTTTTTTATTATAATTTTGATATCAAATATATCAAAAGAAATGAGAATAGAGTAGCTTATACCCTAAGTCATATAAGGTGCATAGCATCCATAACTACTATCAAAATTACATTTAGGGATTGAGTGATCAAACTCTTACTAGGAGATGAATTCTATGATCAGGTCAAAAAATATTTGTTATAGAATAATCAGAATCCTCAATATAAAGGATTTAGATTAGAGAGTGGTGGTCTATTGTATTATAATGGAAAGATGTATGTGCCAAATCAAAAGAATATGCAAGGCACAGTGCTAAAAGAACTACACAATGCCCCATATTTAGGGCATATAGGATTAACCAAGCTCATGGTAGATCTTAGACCACTATATTTCTAGAATGTAATCAAGAAAGATGTAAAAAACTATGTGTCACATTATCTAGAATGTCAATGAGTGAAATCTAAACATGTGCATCTAAATAGGTTGTTATATAGACATAATATATCAGAATGGAAGTGGCAAGTGATCATTATAGACTTTATCTAAAGTTTATCAATGTCATGAAATAAGCATAATATGATCTTGGTATTAGTTGACAAACTAACCAAGGTGGCTCATTTTATACTAGGTAATTTGACAAATGATGCACCTACTCTTGTGAAGAGGTTTATGAATGAAGTGTATAGGTTATATGGATTCCTAGAGAAGATCATTTTAGATCATGATCTAAAAATGATTTATAAATTTTGGGTAACTCTGAATTTAACTTTAAGTATGCAACTAAATTTTAACACTACATATCACCTAGAGAGTTATGGTCAGATTGAGAGAGTTAATCAACTGTTAGAGGATCTTCTTCATATGTAATACATGGATCAACAATATAAGTGGTAATATTATATTCCATTGGTTGAGTTTTCTTACAATAACTCATACCAATCATCTTTGAAGATGTCATCATTTGAGGCTTTGTATAGAAGAAGGTGCAAGACACCAATCGATTGGGATAGGTTAGAGGATGGGGTAGTCTATTTACCTAAGATGATTTTAAAAATATAAGAGTAAGTTATATTAATTAGTTAAATATTAGCTGAGGATAATGATAGGGAGAAAATTTATGCTGATCTGAAGAGGACAAATATATAGTTTTCAGTAGGTGATAAATCATTCTTTTGGATTAAGTTGTATAAGATCTCAATTAAATTTATAAAGTTAGCAAAACTATCACCAAGATATTTGGGACCATTTCAAGTGTTAGAAGTGGTCAATCTTGTAGTAAATGGTCTTGCATTACCACTAGCCATAACTCTATGATATAATGTCTTCTATGTTTATTATCTTAAAAAGTATACAACTGATCCTACACATGTGTTAGATTGGAATGCTTTGTAGGTTCTGGATCATGGGGTGATCATGGTAGAACCAATCAGAGTAATTGAAACTTGAAAATTTTATTTGTGTAATATAGAGATGTCATAGTGCAATGTTTTATGGAACCAATACTCTGAGGACAGTGCTACTTAGGAGGACTACGATGAGTTCTATAGGTGATTTTCACATTTATTTTCTTGATTTGATATTTTATACTATGTTATTTTTCTATTGAACAATGTTTTTAATTCAAAACTTATGTTTAAATAAGATTCATCTAAGATGATAACTAGATTTAGCGGGAGGATGTTACATCCTAATTCCTTGTTAAAAAAACTTACTTGATTATCTGTGGATATTTATAGTTGATAATATGATATGGTTATTTTGACTAAGCTTTGATATATATATTGTTATGGGACAGTTGAATATTTTTTAGGTTACATGATTACATTGCTATGAGTTAGCTATAGTGTACATTCTTATAGCATGATCATGTTCATTTGTTGTTTCAATTACATTTTATCATGTATGTATATCATGATGTTATGGTATAAATACCTATTTATTATGAGTTTGACATAGGAAAACACATCCATTAGAGCATAATAGAGGGATAACATCATTTAAGAGGGTGACATAAATGGATTTGTTGTAAGATGGCAGAGAAATTGACTAGAACCTTTCACACACCACATTAGCTAACACATGTTAGATGCATAGTGGAATGGTTAACATGGTGTATTTTGATTTTTTTTGCATTATATATTTTTTTATACATAGTTCATATCATATTTTAAATGCTTATATATAATTCATCTTGCATGATTTACATGTGTGACCATTACTACTTTCAATATTATGATTTTCCTAATTAGATTAAATTTGAGTTTATAGATTTATGAACTTATTGTTAAATCATTATGAAATTCGAGATGATAATTCAATTTTTAAAATATATGAACTCTTGAAAATTAAAAATAAAATAGATGAAATATAATAATTTATAATTTAGAGGAAAAAATAGGAAAATAGAAGAATTCTTAAAATAAAAAACAAGGGAAGAAAATCAAAAAATTGATAATAAATAAAGAGAAATGGAAAGGTTTAAACTTAGGAAAAATAAAAGAAGAATATATGAATAAAAAGAAAAAAAATAAAAAAGGGAAATTTTCAAAAGATAAAGTTACACCCTTTTTCATGTTAAGAGAATAAGAAAGAATAGATTTAGATAGAATAAAGGGAGGTGCACCATAAAGAGCAAAGGTAGTATAGAGGAGGAGAGTTTGAGGAGCATGAAAGTGTAAGAGATAAAGAATCCAAAAATAATGATAGCACAAATTGCCAGGTAGATAATGCAATTAATTTCTTGTTTGTGTTCATTTTTATTTGAAATATGTCTATCTATATATGTCTATGAATTGTATAAAATAATATATATATATATGAAACTAAATATAAATTGACGTTGAACCAAATGTTAGGAAGTACTCAAACTTATATGGTAGTTATAATGTGAAAAACAAAATAGATATTTGTTGAATCTATATGAATACCTATAACAATTTGATTTTAATGGGGTATTATATAGTGAAATCCATATATAAAAATTGATTTTAAAGTATATTTGAAAGGGTATATTTTAAAGAGGCATAAGGATAGACACCAATCCTATGCCTTTGAAATATTCATAATAGTTGTGTATAAAATACATTGATCTCAAGAAGAAAATACGTAATAGAGAAATATTCATTAAGAGAAGACACCTTAGTTATGTTTATCAATATATCTAGAAATCCTTTGAGATGTATGGAAATAAATGTTAAAGGTAAAATCACTAAGAGTGGAGGTGAATCAGTGAGCCCAAATAATCAAACTTCAATCCTGATCTTTACAATCACTTAATCAGTCACCATAAGCATTCATGAAGCATACACATCATTCATAGCAATGAGCAAGATAGACAATGCAATATCAATCACATACTACATGACATACATGGGAAATCCTCTTGGAAAATAAAACCTAATGGAACCTGCAATTGGACTAATGTCCTATAATAACAAGAACCAATTTAGACCATCTACAAATGATCAAGGAACTACAATCCCTATTTAGTGAGACTATAATACCACAATGTGTTACCACACCTATCTAGTTGATTCGGAATAACAACTAGAACTTTAACAAGTTTCACCTTGTTAGGAGGCTACAAGAACCTTATATATTGTGCTACCATAATATCACCTATGTACACATCCACCTTTTCACTGATGTCTTCAACGCCTAATGATGGACCACTAATTATCACTCTTCACCTTCATTCATACTCAAATAAATAGTCCTCAATTTTTTATACTCTTTAACTCATACTTAGGTCACACTACCCCTTATTCACTCCATAATTCACATACATAATCCTCTCTTAAAACTTTCCCAATTCTTTCTCTCAAAATCTAGAAATTGCCAACTTTGATTTCACTATTTAAAGAACAATCTTGATAATCAACACCTTGGTCAGCCATTAGGAATGCCTTATCCCTTAAGGCATATCACACATGAAGAAAAATTAATACAATATTCATAGGTTATCCATAGCATCTATTGGTCACCCTTAAGCAGCTACACCTTTTAATAAGGCCCTTGTAGCTCTTATAGGTCTCAAAGAGACCCATTCACCCATTTAACACATCATCGAACAAAAACAAGACCATAGACCACTTTCAAATACATGGGTTCACTTCTTATGTCCCATTTTACATCCTCAAATGATCATAATAATATTTTCTCAGCTTTGCATATGTTCAAACAACTCAAATATAGACATTATACATAGGAACACTACTACCAAACATACAATCAACTTTTTAAGCATTTTTCATACTCAAGATAGATTCATCACACCTTCAAAATCCACATAGAGCATACTCAAGGAGTCTACAACACTCCCCAATATCCAATACATCATGATACATAGAAATAACATCCAAATCAGCTCAAATATCTTTCTTAAGTCACTTGTAGAACAAGCACGAACACACAGTCAACTTTGAACATTAATATCTTTGACTATACTCACTTTTAGATATTCAAATTAGGTTCATTACATGCACCATGGAGTCCTCTTCATCTTTTATTTTTATAGCACTAGTAAATATGACTTATATCAAAAGAATAGGACAAAAGATAGAGCTTTGGTTTTTCCCTATGTTAAATTCAAATATTTGAATTCAAATGGTCACAGTTAAACTTTAAAAACATTGCAAACATGTTGTGTCCTCGCTACTCATATCAAATATACACCATTGATATTGTTTGATCTTTAACATATAGTCTACCAATACTAAATGTTAAACCTCAGTCACTTTAATCTCATCTCATTTAATCTTTAAATGTTGACTCAATGCACTCCGTCAATCTTTGTGGATCCACCAGGTCTTCAATTATCAATGCTCACCATTCAATCAATCTATACAGACACTCACTCACCATTGGATCCTTATCTTGTATCTTTGATCAGTCATTAAACATCATGTATATGTCCTCATCTTGTTTCGTCATGACTTCTTAGAGCAACATGCACCATTGATCTTTCTCAAAATTTAACTTATGAAGAAATGACCAAGTATGAGGACCCATTCAATATGCCTAGAAGGCTAACTTTTCACCTCAAGAACTTCTTCTTTGCTTACTTGCATGATCTCCAATTTGGACTAGATGATCTCCTCACATAGGATAATCCAACCATGTGACACATTGCTCCTGAATCCTTTTCATGTGTGAGATATAATTCCATTAAAATACCTTCTCAAAAAAAAATCTCACAAAGCCAATTATGCTTAGAATTTGTCTAGGAGTCCAAATTTGCTCTAGCATAACTTATTTTGCACTTTAGTGCATGATCTAAAATTTGGTACAAATAAACTAGGATCAAAATTGAACAAACCCATATGATTAGTTCTACTTGACACCTTCACACATATGATATATTCCACCATCAAAATTTTCACTCAACTCTTCTTACCACATTACAAAATTAGCTTAAGTATGGGAAAACATAGTCAAATTACCTGGGAACCCAACTTTGCATATGCATATCTTTTTACACATTTCATCATACAATCTAAAATTTAGCATAAATAAACTAGGCATAAAAATGAATAAACCCTTATGATAATTTTGTCCTGACACCTCCATGCATGCAAATGCTGACCTCATCAACATGTTTACTTAGATCTGCTTGAACCCTTTTACAAATTTGGTTAAGTATGGGAGCTTAGTGAATTCTGACTGAGAAGCTAACTTTACACCCTCATATCTTTGACCATGCTTCGATGCATAAATTGAGATATAGAATATAATAACTAGGGACTAATGTGATCACAAGCATATGAACAAATCACCTTGACTCATTCCTATATGGTAATGATGATGTCATCAAACTGCCTACTTAGATTTTTTGCCATTGGACCAAAATGTTTAGATGAACACAATGATCAACCAAATGAAATCCACTCATGCACAAGCAAATCAAGGATTAAAAAAAATTAGGGACCTTTTACACATGCTCAATACTCTAGACTCATCCCTAAACATCTCAAACCAAGCAAACTCTGAAGATCAACTAAGCCTTCTTCAAGCATACTAGAACAAGTACATTGCACTCTTTGTCATTATCACATATACTATCAAGGCACTTCATCCACTCATCAAAACACCTCCATGACATCACCATGATATCATTGAAAACTTTGAAATAATATTCCCCTTTGTCATTGATGTTAATAAAAATCATATATAGTAATATATAACCTACCTTCTCTCTCTTCAAGCACTCCAATAATAGGAACTTTCTCCTCCTTTGACACAATGAAAAAGTGGGCACCAACTGATCCTAAGGACCTAAAAATACCATGAATAAGAAATGACCATCTTAAAAAATATTATACAAACTCCCCCTTTACCTTGTGCCTACTTTTGATTGCCTTGATAACTTCCTCTTGCTCCATGCCAACACTCTCTTCAACAAAGCATTATAACTAATGAATAAGAAACACAAAAAAACCATATAAATATGATGGAACACATCAAGAAACATCTAAGAGGGGATCTTCCTAATAAATTTGAGTAATTTCACCTTCTTGATCAAATTCAGATCTCCACACACTATGAAGAATCACCATATATGCTTACTAGCCTTCTCTCTCAAGCTACCCTAAGAACCACTAACAGAACTTCATGCCACTCACCAAAAAATAAATATGCCCTAAACCAATTTGATAACTCACCTTGAAACACACATACCTTATTCTTTTGGAGAATCTAAGCAAAAAGCACTCTTCTTCAAACTAGGCATGTCTTGCCTCCTTGTAGCCATACCTCAAACTTGTAGATCCTACATCTTTCAGTAGACACATCTTCAGGACCAAAAACATCATATCTAGAGCACTCTCATATGCCCCCTCAAAAACAATAATTTTCATCACCAAGCTAATCCTCTACAACATACTTCCTTCATAAACTTGCTAACCAATTAGACCTCCATATTGATAAAAATTTAAATATATTGAGAACCAAAAACCTTAAAATATTTATTAATCTTGATTTTACCACCCATTTTGCCCATTCAAATCATTTAGAATCCTCAATTCACAAGGCAAACTACTTTTATAGCATAGCCCAAAACCCTAAAATCTTAAAATAAATAGGGTCAACAAACCTCCTTTTGGTCAATGCCCACCTCTAAAAATTATTTCACACATGGAGACACCCATAAAACACTTCTAGACTAATATTTTATATTCCATACCTTTTTGAACCTATACAATCTATAACTCATTTTAGGCCTGCTTGCCCTTAAGCGAAAAACTAAGAAAATTAAGAGCACTCAAAAATCTTCAATTGGCACATACCTTCAAACCTCAAAAATACCTGGAAATCATCACAAATAAGTGTATAGACCTTTCTTAACATCAAAATCTTCTTGATATTTGCATCAATCTCATTAAGACACCTAAAACCACACATTCTAAATATGTACTATAGCTCCTTCACAAACCTCTAAAATAGGTTCATTGAACTTGTTGTTCCCCCTTAACCAAAGATCTTCTCTAATTGGAACTATTATTTTGAGCACATAAACATTATTCTCCACTAATAGGAGTCTCTTAATAAGAATAGATAGAGACCTCCTCTACACCACAATGCTCTACCATGGTGTAAAATTAGAAGTTACCCACAACTCCTCATATTCCTTCTCCTCCTTGGTCATTTGATACTTCTTCTTCTTCTTCTTCTTCTTCTTCTTCTTCTTCTTCTTTAGATTAGGAGAAAAAACATTCTCAACCAATACAACATTCTCCTTTTCTTCTATAATTAGATTGATAATACATCGAGACAACAAAGATTCATGGTATGCATTTTCATCTATATAATCTTCCTTACAACTTAGAACCTCTTAATTAGGTAAAAATAATTGATGTTCATTGTATGACACATGATCATCAACAACATGGTGCTCACTTGGATGCATACATACCTCGAGACTAGCTTCAACCAACACTTTGGTATTCTCTTTGAGATTGATCTCTTCATTCTCAACATGAGTAGACAATGAGAGCCCTTGGCACTCTTCAACTTCTGAAGCATTCTCCACCATAGCAAACAAATTACTTAGACCTATAGTCTCATCATGACTCACACTTTTCACCTTTGGATTTCATGTGTTAATATTCCTTATTCCTTGCACTCTAAGAACCTGATTAAACCTATTTTTTCTTATAAAAATTTGATGGTAGAACCTAATAATGTGACCTATCTGTTCACAATTATAGAACACCATACCTTTGACAATAAATGTACCTTATCTTACCTTATTTGAACATAAATTTTCAACATGTCCTATGTCATGATAATTAAATCACTTAACTTTGTTTATACCTTTTGAGTAATGAACCCCATCATAGTTCTATGAAAACTCATTTCTAATAGGCCTCATACATTTTCTAGCCCTATGACCAAATTGATTACATGTGTAATTTTAACCATTGAATCTTGTATACCACACTGAATTTGACTGTCTAATCTAATTAGTCTTCATTCTATCAGTACCTTCAATCCTTGTTTGATGATTTGTCTTAAAAGTATGATTGTCCTAGTTCACATTAGTCTTCATCTTATCTTGAGTAACATTATTTTGTTCTTCTTCATATCTAAGACCAATTCTATCACTAGCATGCTTTTGACCACTTATAATGTTGTTTAGATCACATGAGCTCTTTTCAAATCTCAGAAATGTCTTCACCTTACTAGCTATCTTTTCTAACTCAAATTTCAAAGACTCATTCTCAGAAACATACCTTCAACATTCATCTTCTTTAGCTTTCAGGCTTGTCGATAGAATTTCCAATTGATAACTGAGATTCTTGATCATATCTTCATGCTCCTTGTTATCATCATTCAATATTTCTTCATACACACTAAATTATTCATCATAGTCCTTGAGTTTAGATTTCATCTTCTTATTGATCTTGTTCTCAATCTTTAGTTATTCAAGAACATTCATCAAAATAGTCTCACAATCCACCTCATCTTCATCATTATCTGAATCACTCTAATTACACACATTCTAATTTGAACAACTTCCTTCCTCAACCATAAATAGAGATTCATCTTCAGTAAGACCATCATCTTCATGATCATATTTTTAGTCACTAACTTCACTCTCATTTGATGAGCTACAATATTCTTTGGTTTAGAGACTCTTCTTGTTTTTTAAGGACTTCTTGTTGTTAAACTTTCTGAATCCTTTCTTTTTATATGTCTTATTGTCATCATCTTGACTTTCACCATGCTCTTCATCATATTTATTCTCATGCTTATAGGGGAACTTCTGAGAAAAATGTCCTATCTCTCCAAAATTGAAACATTTGAAGGGTATTTTATCCTTATACTTCCCTGAGCCTATGTTAAATTTCCTAATAATCAAAGTAATTAGTTCATCCTCATCAATGTTAGATATGTTATCCTCTTTTTATTTCTTACCTTGGAACTTCTTCTTCGGTCTTATCTCTATCTTGAATGAAGCTTCCTTCTTTGGTGGTATATCATCATTTATTCTCATCTTATATGAAATAAGTGTGACATGAAATTGATCCATCTTCAACTAAGTAAGATCATGACTCTCTTCTATAGTAGATACTTTTGGATCAAACTTCAGAGATAGAGACCTTGATATCTTTTCGACTACAATTTCCTCTTTAATATTCTCTCAAATACCTCTGATGTTGGTCATAGTCTCATTAACTCTCTATAGAAAGGATGCCATAGACTCTTCTTCCTTCATCTTGAGACTTTCAAATTGCCTTCTATGAGTATACAACTTATCAATCTTGACCTTTGAATATCCTTCAAAAATGATTTTCATTTTGTCCCATATCTATTTAGTAGATATACAATGGATTGACTTAGTGTATTCAGTCTCTGAAAGACTACAACTGATAGCATTCATCACCTTGGAATAATTATCAAATTACTTCTTGTTTGTAGCACTAGATGTAGTTGTAATAGGAGAAACATAACTATTCAGAATAGATTGCCATACATCAAACCCTAGGGACATAATGTATGTCCTCATCCTTACACTTCAAAAATCATAATTACATCCATTAAACATTGATGCCTGCTTAGTAGATAAACTTTCTTGATGACTACCCATATTGTACCTTGGATCACCTTCAAGCTATTAAGCTTTTACCAAAGAACTTGCTCTGATACCAATTATTAAAGGTACAATCACTGAGAGGGGGGTGAATCAGTGAGCCCAAATAATCCAAATTCAATTCTAATCTTTACAAACACTTAATCAGTAACCATAAGCATTCATGAACCATGCACATCATTCATAGCAATAAGCAAGAGAGATAACACAAAATCAGTCACATAACACATGACATATGTGGGAAACACTCTTGGAGAATAAAACCCACTAGAACTTGAAATTGGAATACTATCCTATAATAACAAGAACCAATTTAGACCATCTAAAAATAATCAAGGAAATACAATCCCTATTTAGTGAGACTATAATCCCACAAGGTGCTACCACACCTGTCTAGTTGAGCTAAAACAATAACCAGACCTTTAGCAAGTTTTACTTTGAAAGGAGGATGTAACCACCTTAGATGTTGAGTTACCATAATATCACATATGAACACATCCACCTTTGCACTGATGTCTTCAACTCCTAATGATGGACTGTTGATTATCACTCTTCACCTTTACTCATACTCAAATAGCAAGATCATTATTCTGCCAATGAAATTATGACCTACAAATCATATAAATATTCCTCAATATTTTATTTTTTTCAACTCATCCACAAGGAAAATTATCCCTTATTTACTCCATAATTCACACAAATAAGCCTCTCTCAAAACTCTCCCAAGTCTCTCTTTCAAAATATATAAATCACCAACTTTGATTTCACTATTTATAGATCAATATATATAATCAACACCTTGGCCAATAATTAGTCATGCCTTAGCCCTTATAGAATCTTAAACATGAAGACACAGCTCAATACAATCTTCATAGGCTGGTCGTAGCATCTATGGGTCACCCTTAAGTAGTTACACCTTTTAATAAGGCTCTTGTAGCTCTTGTAGGTATCAAGGAGACCTACTCACCCATTTAGCACATCATCAAACAAAAAACTAGAACATAGAACCAATTCCAAATACATGGGTTTACTCCTTATGTCCCCTTTTACTTACTCAAATGATCATAGTCATCTTTACTCACATCTACATATACTCAAAAAACTCAAACAAAGACCTTATACACAAGAACACTATTACCAAACATACAGTCAATTTTTTAAGAATTGATCATACTCAAGATAGATTTATCACACCTTAAAAATCCACACAAATAATCCTCATGGCATCTACAACACTCCCCAATATCCAATTCATTATGATACATTGAAACAACATCAAAATGATCTCAAATATCCCTCTCAAGTCACTTGCAAAACAAGCACAAACACATAGTCAACTTTAAACATTAATATCTTTGACTATACTCAATTTAAGATATTCAAATTAAATTCATTAGATGTAACATGGAGTCCTATTAATATTTTATTTTTATATCACCAACAAATTTTACCTCTATTGAAAGATATGGATAAAATATAGAGATATAGATTTTCCCTATGTTAAATTCAAATATTTGAATTCAAATGGTCATAGTTAAACTTTAAAAACTTTGTAAAAATATCATTTCCTTTCTTCTCAGATCAAATACGCACCATCGATCTTAATCAATAGTTAACACATAGTCCACCAATGCCAAATGTTAAACCTTAGTCACTTTGACCTCATCTCATGTAATCTTGAAAGGTTGACTCTATGCACTCCATCAATCTCTATAAATCAACCAGGTCTTTTACTATCAATGCTCATTGTTTGATTAATCTATACAAACACCCACTTTTCATTGGATCCTTATCTTGTACCCTTGCTTAGTCATTAAACATTGTGAACCTGTACTCATCTCACTAGTTTTTAACTTCTTGGAACAATGTGCATCATCGATCTTTCTCAAAATTTAAATTATGCAAAAATGACTAAGTATGGGGACCCTTTCAATATACCTAGAAGGCCAAATTTAAACCTCAAGAAATTTTTTGTGCTTACTTGCATGATCTCCAATTTGGACCAGAGGATCTCCTCACATAGGAAAGTCCAACCATGTGACACACTACTCCTAAAGATTTTACACATGTGAGATATAATTCCATTAAAATACCTTATCAAAATATTTTGTCATAGATCCAACTATGCTTAGAATTTATCTAGGAGACCAAATTTGCTCTTGCATAATGTTTGCCGCACTTTAGTGCATGATATAAAATTTGGTACAAATCAACTAGGATGAAAATTAAACAAACCCATATGATCATTTTCTCTTGAAAATTTTACATGTGAAATATATTCCACCATCAAAATTCTCACTCAAATATTCTTACCACATTGCAAAATTGGCTAAGTATGGTAAAACACAATCAAACTAACTATTAGTCCAACTTTGAATATGCATATCTTTTGATGCGCTTCATTGCATGATCTAAAATTTAGCATAAATAGACTAGGCATAAAAATGAACAAACCCATATGATTATTTTGTCTTGACACCTCCATGCATGTGAATTTTGACCTCATCAACATGCTTACTTGGCTTTGCTTGAATCTTCTTACAAATTTGACTAAGTATGGGAACTTAGTGAATTCTAACTGAGAAACCAACTTTGCAACCTCATATATTTTTCCATGCTTCAATGCATGACTTGATATCAGGCCTATAATAACTAGGGACTAATGTGATCATAACCATATAACCAAATCCCCATACTCATTCCCATGTGGTAATGATGATGTCATCAAACTACCTACTCAAATTTTCTGCCACTAGACCAAAATGTCTTGATGAACATGATGATCAACCAGATGAAATCCACTCATGCACATAAGAAATAAAAGTTTAGAAAAAAAATTAGGGACCTTTTTCACATGATAAATACTCCAGAATCATTCTTAAACATATCAAACCAAGCAACCTCTAAAGATCAACCAAGCCTTCATCAAGCATAATAGAATAGACACATTACACACTTTGTCATTATCACATAGACTATAAAGGCACTTCATCCACTCATTAGGACACCTCTATGACATCACCACAACATCACTAAAAACTCTCCAATAATTACATGATAGGAAATCCTTATTTATGTGTGAATATGGTTGTATATGTCTTAAATCAATCATTGTATATTCCCTTCTGTAATCTCAAATCCATCACTATATAGATGTAAATGATGGATATTTATAGTTAAGCATTCCCTTCATTTGAATTCACCATGATTTGTAGATCATTCAAGCAAAATATATAATCTGTATGAATACTTATAGTTGTATACATGTGTAGGATCCATCTTAGAAGGGAATACAATCATTATCTTTGAATTCATTTGCCCTCCATCTTACAATATTTATAGATGTAAATGTTGTGGGGTTTTTATTGGGTATATATATCTGAAACCCATCATTGTATATTCCCTTTTTGTATTTTCACAATCTTGAGATGTATATATTTGAGATGTACATGACAATACAATGAAAAATATATGTATTTATTATTGTAACAATGTTATAAATATAGGATTTTTTTATGCAAGAGAGTAAGAGCAGTATTGAATATAGTGACCCACATATATTTATTATAAATTACTTCTACAATTCCAAAAATTAACTACAAATAGGGTGATCTATTATATGACAACTACATAAACCATAAAGCAATGGGAAATGGCATATAGGCAGTGATTTGTACATTGCTCTAGGTAATAATAAGTTCCAATGGTAAATTAAAATGATCAATCAACATATTATTTTGAAAATATACCAATATCACCATTCCAATTCTTGTTAAGAATGGATATACAGAGATATAATATATACATTATCTTGGCAGCAAGTAATTTTTATAATCAGATATATAATTATATTTTGAGGATGTATATCAATCTAGCGTGTTTGAATTATATAAAATATTACATACATGTATAGACATGGTGGTCAAAATATAGTAGTGGATATGTTAATTTCCCATAATCATTTAAGGGGAGATTTATACAAATATCGCTATAAGTTTTCATAGATATTTAATGACAAATTGTCATAGACATGAACATAGTTCTTCTAAATGTTAGGCCATTATTGTCAAAATCTAGGTAAAATAGTGATCCTAACTATCTTTACCTTTTCAAATCATTTTGGATATTCATATTTAAAAAATTATTTTTCATGAATATATTTAATTGTTCCTTAATTTTGTAGAAATATCAATATGTTTAGTAATAGCTTGTCAATAAAGTTATATTAACAAATTAATTGATCGATAACCATAAAATATTATGGTTATCATTAAACCATATCCATATATATTGTTGAGCATATTTATATATAAAGTAAAATATATCTAAATGAATATTTAGGATTCATTAAAAGATTATAATATATATGGGTGCACTGGGTTGTATGCCTCTAAATTTTGTTGATAGATATAAAATAATTGGTCATGGGACCCTGAGAACTGAGGAACTATGTCAATAGAAACATAAACTCCTAACCTAGCATTTAAATATAGGATGTTCATACAAACCATAATTAATATTATGAAACTTTTTATTCTTGCAAGATAACTAGTTGTTTGAACAGAAGATTATGTTTTCATTGATTTATAACTACTTTATTTTGACTGATTGTGGTATTTAGTAGTTGTGCTTAACAACACTAGACTATGATAATATGGGTTATCATAAGGTGAAGTATATTTATAAACTACTTATATTAATTATAAATTGCATTTGGATGTATATTATACTTGGATGTTATAAACTATAGTTATTATTTATATTATTTATGTGATAGATAATATTGTGAGATTCATTCATATAGTTGATAGAATAAATATATGCATTTAGATTATTCTTATGATTAGAATGTTATATGATTTCTAGTAGGATGTAATATATATGAATCTATTGGTTATAATAAGTTATCCAAATCTCACATTAATGATATTAAGTAGTGAGATGGATTTCACTCTTACTAATATCATAATACGAGATGAATGTAATCTGATCAAGTGGTGTGCATGATTTTGATTGATCTTTAGATCATTAATCATTAAAAACTTTGGAAAAGTAATATAAAGTGAGACATTATCATTTTATGAGTATTATTTATATGTTTATGTGATATATTGATTATAATAGGTTTTTCTACGATATACTACTTGTTTAGTTTAAAAATCATACAACATAGTTACTAGCTTGTCTCTCCAGATTTTTGTGCCATCACTATCTACTCATCCATGAAGGGAGGACTATTCCTTAGTGAAATTTGTGTGTGGGATCTTTGGTCTATGGTTAGTGTGGAAAAGTTCTCAAATGATGTAATCCCTCGTTTATGGTTGGTGTGAAAAAGTTCTCAAATGACGCTATCCCTCCTCACAACATTACTTACATGGAGATGTCACTTGAGATTGCCATAAATACTAGAGTCTAGGGAATTTATGCTCTAAGGAGCCATGTATCTTATAAAAATATATTTTATTGTATTTAATATTTAAATATTATCATTATGATATGTAATTAATAATTTATTATACATTGATAGTAGTGGTTGTATGTTTGTTCCAATTATGGATGGATATATGTAATTACTTTCTGTTATCAATTATGATATGTTTCTTATGATGATAGTGATCAGTGATGTATGTATTATGTTTCATTTACAGTTATCACACCTAGAAAGTTTTATACGATCACTTATTATATTATCATGTTTTAATATATTTAAATTATATGTTTTTTAAATTTTAAAAATCATGTATTTCTAGGTAAATCCTAGTGGGTATGTTACACCTTCTTCAAACTAGTCTTCAATTAGGTCTCTTAGAATGTAAAAGTGAGTTTTGGATCCAAAATTTCACACACATGAAAAGACTCCAATAAAAACATTTTATTCACTTTAATTACATTAAACTCAGTCTCTAGGTAAAATTTTAGGGTTTGAAACAATGTCTAGATATCTAAACCAAGAAATGGTCAAAAACCCTAAAGTAGGGTTCTACACATGCTGAGAGGTGAAAGTTAAAGATATCAAGTGAAAATATGTATTTCAATAAATCAAACCTATTGGATAGGGTTTTTTCCAACCTAATATAACTTTTTAAAATGGAATAACAATCAATTCAATCACAAATAGACTCAAAAATATCAATTTTTAACCTGATTATACTTAGAAAAACAGAGTTATGGATTGTGTATTATCAAGTGGAGATTTGAATGAGAGTTTGGACTTCTCCAAGGTTTTGATGACTCATGAAAATTTCAATTCAACTTATAAAAAATATATAATACTTTTTAAATTATTAAAGTTCATGAGATGAGTAAAAGAGTTACATTGCTTCACAAGTATCTTGACTAGGACAACACATAATTGCACTAAAGCCTAAGTTTCCCTTTTTCCACATGTATATGAATGTTCCTTCCTCAAATATATAAATAAATCAACTATGGAAATTTAATTACACTTATCAATATTCAACATTAAATCTAATCTGTTCCAAGAGTTATTCTCATGCATTTATATTCATGTTTTTCACAAGCATACACATAATTCTTGAAAATCAACCTTTATGAAGATTGAACAGTATTTCTTATTTCTTGGACATATCTACCTTCTTCATAGATTTAATAAAGACTCCCTATAGCTTATTCATGCAATTAAAATATCTATAAAATATTTAACAAATTCTTGTTTGCCTCAACATAGGTTGATGCATGAATAGGTAGTCTTATTGGATATTACAAATGATTTGAACATAAATTATGATCTAGAAGATTTTTTATGATTTGGAAAAATGTGGAAAAGACAAGTGTCACATTGGGAAAATTGATAAATGAAAAAAATATAAAGAGTTGATATAGTTAATTTTTATATTGAAATTATTTTATGTACTAATAGGTGTTGTGTTGCAGATGTGGGACTAAATTGGGTATTTACCCACATTGCCCCATAACCATTCAACATCTAATTTTACCAACTTTGCCATAAGTATATTAAACCACCAAAATATTCCACATATCCAATTAATTTTTTCACCGTAATTATTCCATTTTCTCATTTCCAAAATATCCTATTTTATGATTATTTAAAAAAACATGGAATATTAACTCCAATTTTAATTAAATCCTAATTTATTTAATATCCTATTAATATAGTTTTTATGCCATTGAATAATTAAATTCCAAGCCCCAAAATTTAAAACTATAACCACTTCACCTTTTTCCACGTGGAGATTACATGGTCTTTGTTTTTCTAATGGAATATATATATATATATATATATATATATATATATATATAAATATAAATATAAATATAAATATAAATATAAAGAGTACCTTTTCCCACATGAAAAATACATGGGATATGTTATGTTTTAAAACTAAAGTTTTAAACTTAACTTTATCCTCGTAAACTTTAAAATCTTACCATACATGATTTCTACCTTTTCCTACATGGAATATTCATGAGGACCGTGGAAAGTTATTTAGATTGGCATGGAAAATGTTTTAATAAAAAATTGTCCCATTTTAATCCGTATCCCCATTTCCCACATAATTTTGGATGTGTTGTGAAAACTAAAGTCTAAATTTCATTATCCTTTAACACCACTATTTGTTCCACGTTGACACCCACTTTAAAAGGGTTGATAGTTTGGTGAAATATAAGATGGTTTTCATTTAACATTGGAGATATTTTAATTATGCTTTAATACACATGGTTGGTGAATTAAATGGATGTTGCATTGGTTTTTGGTAAATGTTTTATTAATTAAAGTATAGAGTTGGAACTTCTTTTAATTATGGGATTTTTATTTAATACATGTAATTTATTTAGAGTTTAATCATATTTTAAGTAGAAATAGATAATTGTTAGGCAACATTAGTTATATGAAATTTTTTAAATATTGAGTATTATATCATTCAAAAGAAATTACAAAGTAATTTATAAGAAAATTTAAAGAAATGGATAAGTTGCTTATTTTTTGACAGAAGAAATGTTACTGAGAGTTTCATTCATGGATGGTCCATATAGAGGAAGGTCTATTTTTCTTGAAAAATACATATTAATTAATTCACTAAATTGATCATGTTTAATTTTATTTTCAAGTCCTTTTCAACTTGTATAAATTACAGAGATTTGTAACTAAAGATATTTTTATAAATCCTTGAGAATATTATTTCTTCATGTTGAGAGAATTAATAGACCATATAAGAGAGCTATAAGCATTTGTAGGTATTTGTTTAGGTAAAGAGAAGAATGTTTACGTGCTACAGATGAGTTCTTCATATCACACAGAGTTGCAAGCTATATTAATCCATATAGAGATGTAAGTTTTAAATTCTATATTTTCATCTTATTTATATGGAACGATTCAAATGAACTTGAGGATGTAGTCAATTGGTGAACCCCATAAATAATCTTGTCTCTATTTTTTTCATTTTTATAGTTTTTCATCAGTTTTAAATTATTCACGGATATTTGAAAATTAATTATGAAAAATTGATTAACAGATATTTGAAGAGATAAAAATATGAATTGATTTTTTTCACTAAACAACAAATTTATATGAATTTACAGAACACTTATATTAAGAATTGTTCAAATAATTTACATTCGGATTTAAAGATCAATTCCTTTTAATTAAATTGTAGAAAATGACTTATTATATTTTTAAAATCTATTTTGAATAAAACAATATTTATTAGCAAGAGGTTAATTACTGTTCACAAATCAATTTAAAAACAAGATTTTTGATTCAGAAATGAGTTTTTAGAGTTTTCATTCACTCATATTCATTTCTAGAAAAATAAATCCAATTTTTATTTGTTTTAATTAGTAAATTGATAATCTAGCATGTAATTCTATGTATTTAAGGAATTGAAATTTTTTAGTATCTAATTTTAAAAATATATTTTATTTATCTATAAAATATATTCAATTTTTAGATCATTTTTGGTATCAAAGCAGGGGATTACAGTACTTACTTCAATTGTTGATATGCTTTAGTTTGGAGTTTGAATAACTGATATGGATATTTTTCTTCTATTTGATTTGATTATGTAAGTTGACTAGTGCAAAGGAAAATTGGAAGGTGTTTCAATTCACTGGAAGAAGACAAGCTTCTAACAACCAAGGTTTTAAAACAACTAGCCCTACAAAATCAACACGGATGATAAACAACACATGGTCACTTGAGATGTGAGATGGTTTTGTGAAAGGATCAGTCTTTCTTCCTTGGGATGAATTTAGATAAAATGCAAAGAATTTTCAATGATGCACATCCAAAGGGAATCAATTGCAGTCATATACAATTCTTACATAGAAAGCAGATTAAAGTATGATGAAAATTAGATTTTATATTGGTATTGACATAATATTTTGGTCTTTGATAACCAGTTGTGTAGCTTTTATTTTTGGATAACTAATCATATTTTGGAAGCTTATAGGAATAAGTGAAAATACCAGTTCTATGGTAAGATATGAAAATGACAATAACGCTTTGTTTAAGATATTAAATAGGTTTTTGCACTTTATGGACTGAGTTTTTAATTGGTTGATAAGTTGGTATGTTTCACATCTTTTTTAATAATTGTAGCAAGAAAATAGAAATTTGTTTTAACACCAATAGTATGTCAAACATTGCTCAATAGGTGTACTTCATAGTTTTTCAGAGGTATAACTTATTTTCAAATGTAACTATGTTTGTACATATTTGGTTGAATCCTTTGTGTAAGGTTGTTTTGGGATTGAAATATGTCTTTGTTTGGAATTATTTTTAAAAGCTTTTTGAAAATGAAGGTGGATCATCCAGATATTATTAAGATAGATTTTATAAGATGATACTTCCTATTCAATTTATTGTAAAATAGGAAGAGGGAACAACCCGTTATGGATAAAATGGTTTAATTAAATAGCTTTGAAAAAGCATAACTATAGTATGGAATATTATGATTAGTTTATCTTCAACACTATTTTTAGAGAATTTCTAAATGGATCTAGAAAGGAAATTTTGATAACCCTTGTATTTGGAAGATTATTTGTTATCTCCTATTTAGTTTTCTATTGTAATAAGATTTTGTAAACTAACTCAGTTGGATGAGTTTTGGAGATATGAATTAGGGAGCAGTTTTATGGTGAAGGAAACCTCAAAATAAGTTTACAATTCTTGGTTTTCTCCTCATCTTTATATTATATTTTCTTACATTTTTTTGTAGAGTTATGGGTTTGTAAAGAATCTCTTATTATAAAAATTCTCTAAGTGGACATTAGAGTATGATAGGTATAGGAAAAGTTTTAATAATCAGTTTTAGGGATACAACAGCCAACTATATGGTTAACAAGATGGTGATCACATGTATTTCCCTTGATTATTCTTTCATGTATTATGTATATTATGTAGTTATAATTTTAGGATGAATTAATTGAATATTTTTATAGTTTGCATATATGTTTAAGTCCCACAATATTATGGGAAACATTTCTAAATACAAGTATACACATGTTATAGTTGTTTTAAAATCCTATAGGGTATGCACATTTGATTTCCCTTGTGTGATATTGGATATAACAAGGAGAACACCTTATCTTTCATGCAATGTAGGGGTTGAGATAATCAACTAGATGTTGTGACTATTTTGGGTAATAGGTCATTTTGGAAAAATAGGTAAAGATCTTGTTTTACTCTCCATAATCAAGTTGCAATTTTAGTTGGATAGTTGACTTCTTATAGGGAAGTTTTTATAACATCTTATTTCACTGATATTTTTTTAAATGAATTTTTATTGTGTCATTTTGATATATTGACTTCATAACTCCTTTATGCTATTTTTTTGGATCCTGTAAATTTGGAATCAGTGTACGAAGATTGTCAATGGCAAGAAGAGAACTCACAAATATTTTGGGTTAGTTGGATTATTTGGAATTTTTGAGAGAAAAAGCCTCTTATTAGGGAGGTTTGATCAAGAATATTTTTTTATGGTTTGAAAAAATGTGAAAAAAATAAGTGTCATAATGGAAAAGTCAACACGTGCCAAAAATATAAAGAGTTGATACAATTACTTTTTATATTAGAATTATTTTATATGTTAATAGGTGTTGTATTATAGATGTGGGACCAAACCATTCATTTACCCACATTACCCCATAAACATTCAACATCTAATTTTACCAATTTTTCTGTAATTATATTAATCCATCAAGATATTCCACAAATCTAATTAGCTTTTCCACCATAATTCTTCCATTTTCTCATTTCTAAAATATCTTATTTTATGGTTATTTAAAAAAATGAGATATTAAATCTAATTTTAATTAAATCCAAATTTAATTAATATCTTATTATTATGTCATTAGATAATTAAATTCCAAGCCCCGAAAGTTAAAACTATACCCACTTCACCTTTTTCCATGTGGAGATTGCATGTTCTTTGTTTTTTTTCATGGAATATTTTTTTAAAGTACCTTTTGCCACATGAAAAATACATGGGATATGTTATGTTTTAAAAATAACGTTTTAAACTTAACTTTATCCTCATAAACTTTAAAATCTTACCATGCATGCTTTTTACCTTTTCATGGGGGATTGGAAAGTTATTTAGATTGGCATGGAAAATGTTTTAATAAAACTTTGTCCCATTTTAATCCTTATCCCCATTTCCCATGTAACTTTGGGTGGGGGCTATTTAAGTGGGATATGTTGTTAAAACTAAATTCTAAATTTCATTATCCTTTAACATGCATACCATCACTTGTTTCATGTTGAAACCCACTTTAAAAGAGTTGATGGTTTGGTGGAATATAAAATGGTTTTTATTTAACATGGGAGATATTTTAATTATGTTTTAATACTCATGGTTGGTGAATTAAATGGATGATGCATTGGTTTTTGGTAAGTGTTTTATGAATTAAAATATGGAGTTAGAACTTCTTTTTAATTATAAGATTTTTATTCTTTTATTAAATACATGTAGTCAATCCAGAGTTTAACCATATTTCAGGTATAAATAGAAAATTGTTAGCCAACATTGACTATATAACAAATTTTAAATATTGTGGATTATTACCATTCAAAAGAGCTTACAGAGTAGCTTACAGAGATGGATAGGTTGCTTATTTTTTGACAAAGAATAAATATTATTAAGAATTTCAAGCATTGATGGTCCATACAGATGAAAGTCTATTTTAAATGAAAAATATAGATTATTTAATTTCATAAATTGACCATGTTTAATTTTATTCTTGAGTCCTTTTCAACTTGTATAAATTACAAAAATTTGTATCCAAGGATATTTTTATAAATCCTTGAGTATATTATTTCTTCATGTTGAAAGAATTAATATCCCATATAGGAGAGCTATAAGTATTTTCAAGTATTTATTTGGGTGAAGAGAAGAACATTTACATGCTATAGATGAGTTCTTCATATCACATGGAGTTGCAAGTTTTATTAATCTATATAGGGATGTAAGTTTTTAATTTTGTATTTACATCTTATTTATATAGAATGATTCAAATAAACCTGAGGATGTAGATAGTTGGTGAACCTTGTAAACAATCTCTTATCTCAATTTTTTTAGTTTTTTAGTCTTTCATTACTTTTAAATTATTCATTGATATTTAAAAATTATGAAAAAATTATTAAGAGATATTTGAAGAGATAAAAATGTGAAATGAATTTTTTTCACTAAACAATAAATTTTAATGAGTTTACAGAGCACTCATATTTAAAATTATTTAGATAATTTACATTCAGATTTAAAAGTCAATTGCTTTTAATTAAGTTTTGGAAAATGACTTATTATATTTTTAAAATCTATTTTGAATAAAATAATATTTATTAGTAGGAGGCTAATTACTATTCACAGATCAATTTGAAAACAAAAGTTTTAATTCAGAAATAAGTTATCAAGGTTTTCATTCACTCATATTTATTTCTAGAACAATAAATCTAATTTATATTTTTTTTAATTGAGAAATTTAGAATTTCACATCCAATTCTATGTATTTAAGGAATTGATATTTTTCAATATCAAATTTTATAAAAACTATTTTATATATCTGAAAGATAAACCCAATTTTTGGATCAAATTATATGATTGAAAAAGTTTTCAAAATAATAAGGAACATCATAACACCTATAATACACCTAAAAAACCAACATCTAACTTTTGAACTTGCTAAAATCATGATTAAGACCTAAAATCTATAGAAAGAAGTTTAATTTTTTGTATTTGGTGTTTTGGTGGGAAAATGCCTAGAGAGATTCAATTCAAATTTTATGAACACATAAGACCTAAAAATTATGCTTACATGATCTTAGAGACTACTAAGAACCTCATAAGACTCAACAAAAATGAAAACAATCCAAAATTTATCATATAGAGTGATGTTCCTACATCACCTTTCTTCCAATGTCTTCAGATAACATGCACATGTTATCACTCTTTTTCAACTGATGAAACTATATCTTATTCATACATAGAGTGATTATGGGAAAAATAGGTTAGTGGGCTCATGGTTTTGAGTTTTTCCAAGGACCTCTCTATTAATGGCCATTGCCTACATAGCCAATAATTTGAAGAGGGCCTCAAAATTATGTAATTCTCCCTTACGTGTTGGATTATGTGTACACAGGGATATAATGTGTGATGAGCATAGACATGTAGTGACCTAGTTTGTAAATTATTACAAATATATCATGAAATTATCTTCAAATTCTTCAAACCTATGAAAATACTACTCTTATAATTGATATAAAAACATGAATGAATAGGTCTAGTTTTCTCACTTGAAATCTTAATTGATTGCTTCATGGTATGTTTCCTTGTGATTTTTAGGAGTTTTCTAGGTGTTTAATAGGTAAGGAATGAATTAGGCTTGATATTATATATATACCAAATCCATTTTAAAAATATATCACACTAAAGAACTTAGACCAACATGTAGAATATTTTATTCTGTAAATTTGGATGACTTTTGGGCACTAGACACTTTATAGTAAAATTAGAAACTTGTGTTGATGTATGTGTCTATCTAGGATCTAAGTGTTTAAGAATCTAAAAAACAAGTATAGGTCTAAAACTAGCAATGATGAAATAATTATGTTTACAAATTTTTTCATAGTATAAAAGGCATGGTCATCATAATAATAATGGTTATACTAAGAAATAAGTAATTTAGGCACAAAGAGATAGTGAATAAGAGCCCTTTAGCAACAAGTACGTCTAGAAATGAAAGGTACAACCATGATAGGTATTTTTTAAGTGTACAAGACTAAGCTACTACCTAAATCATATTTTAGTATCTACATTTTCCCCCTTTAATCTAGTAATGAAATTTCTAATTTAAAGGAAAGAAATGTATATTTGGGTATATATGATGACACACATTATCCTTACATGAGCCCAACTTGAGTACCTTGATAGTGATTGACTTGAAATCAAGAGTATATCATATCATATAATCAATGATAAAATATATAATTTTAATAATTTTAAATGATTAAAAGTAATAGGAGAAAGGTTAGGAGTACACATGTGTATTGAAACAACCATCTTGCCTTTTGGCATTTTGATTTGAAAGGATTCATTATTATGAGGCATTAAACTGAGATTAGGAAAATTTTGAATCTGTAAGTGCGTGCATATATATATATATATATATATATATATATATATATATATATATATATATATATATATATATAGGGGGGGGGGGGACACATGCCCTCAACCTTAGTGTAAGGGTGAGTTTCAACATGATCATTGAGTTTATTTCATCTCATTGGTCCAACCCAAATATATAAATAATTTAGTAGGTGTGAGTGATTTAATCAACTCACACTATATATCTGGTCAGGGTGGATTATTTAATCAAATCCAACCTATAAGTTTAGTAAATTTATATGATTTATTTAAATCTAATTTATAAGTTTGGTAAGACTGAGTGATTTACTCAACTCAACCTTCCAAAGGTAAACTAACTACTACAATAGATTAGCTTGATAACAGTCCATCTTGGGTATAATAACAATCCATAATAGTATTTTAAATCTATAAAATTACTTAATTTAACAATTTTAGGTTCCCTTTGCATGGCATATACACCTCATATATGTCTCAAGTTTAAATATGGTTATAATAACAATACCAATGTATATAATGTTACAATAAGTGTGTATTTGAATCATATAAGAGTAAAATCTGGTGAATATAAAATTGGTGCAAGTGTGTAGGACATGTTTCTATGACATGACCCCATTTAATTTAGATAATCTAATAATCTATGCAAATGTGGAGAATATGTTTTGATAGCATGCCACCACTATAATTTGGAGATGTTGAATACTGAGTAAATGTGGAGGTCATGATTTTTTGACATGCCCCCACTAAAATCTAAAGTTATGAAAATATGGAATCCATGCCTCTATGACATGCCCACACTAATATCCCTGCGCAGCCCCCGTCTCCCCCCCCCCCCCCCCCCCCCCCCCCCCCCCCCCCCCCCCCGCCCCATTTTTTTAGAAGTAGAGTATGGTAGTTATCTTACCTCAAAAGGATAAGATAAATGTATAAGTTGTGCTTAGATCATGGAGCATATAGGATCATCATGTATATGTATCTATAGTAATGATGTAAGTAGTATGTAATCACATCAAGTCATAAGAAGCATGATATAAATCATGAAAATGTCTAGAGAATAAAATTACAAGTTTAATAAGAAATAACACACACACATAAAATCAATAAGAATTAATGCAAATAATAGAATTGTTAAAGGAGACTTCATACAATGGGCATGTTCAAATACTACAAAATTGAAGGGACATTACTAAGTTAAATATACACTATATATATATATATATATATATATATATATATATATATATATATATATATATATATATATATATATATATATATATATATATATATATATATATATATATATATATATATATATATACGACAAATAATAACATATTCAAATATCAAAATAGGTGAGAAAAGACATGAGGGCCATAATCAATGGAGCATATTCAAATTCTCAAATAGATAATATAATGCAAGACAATATCAAGCAAGGAACATACTCATGAAAGTTCATAAAAAAGAAAATTAGGATAAATCTAAGCAATCAAGATGAACCTATCATACTAATTCCCAAACATATGTGTTTATAAGCAATGTTAATTACATAACATCTAAAGTAAAATATGAAAGGTATAATCATAGATAGAGTCATGTGTAAGTATATATAATCTCAAACATGATAATGGAAAGTGATCATTGAGTAGTATAACCTAGGTGTATCTTGATCAAAGACATAAATTCCCCAAATGTATTTAAGATGTGAGTGGAGGGAAGGCCCAACATTTGTATGTTCATAAATCATGTATCTAGGTATGCATGTATGAAACTTAAATGAATCGTAAAACATATGTGTATATATAAACAGAATGAAGCAAATGACACATGTATAATAAATAATACAACTATGAACATATTGAAAGTTTTTTGGTATTTTTGATTTATTGGAATGCTTTTGTATATTTGAAATATTTGTTTTTTTAATTCTTTTAGAAAAGGCAAAGTCTAGCCAATTATCCCATGTAATGGATTCTCATCTATAAGTGATTTGAAAACTATATATGGTATAACAGACTTGTGGTACTATCTATGAGCATGTATAGGTGTAATATCTAGTGATCTAAGATCTATAATGCTCTATGTATGTGTCACATGACTATGTGGTTTCAAAGATGTAATAAGAGTAGGGGTTCATAGAACCCATCATTTTATGCTCTATAGTGTATTTGAAATAACAATTATAGGAACACATTTAATTGATCTAGATAACTAAGTATGTGGTATAGGAGTAAATGAGGATTTTGTAGAATCCATTGTGTATCTATGATGTAATGATCTCTCGAGTGTGGGCTGCCTAAGAAAGCAAATTGTTTATTTCTTACCATTTCATAGATAAGTTACCATAGTTGGTGTTATAATTTTCTATCTTGGAATAAACTTCTCAAATTCAGGTGGGGATGTTCATATGGAATTCTTGGAATTGTGACTACTTTGTTGGTATGAATGTATTCAATACACCTATGCACTATGGAAGGTACTACACAAAGTTTATGTATTCAAGGTCATTCTAATAACATATTGAATACTGTCATTTTTTATATATTGAAGAAGTTAGTGATCACATGTGTTGGGCCAACCTATAAAGGTAAGTTAATCTCACCAAGAACATGTTGTGAGGTCCCATCGAATGTTGTAACCATTTTTTCGAAGGGTGTAAATCATCATGTGTATATGTCAAATGTGCAAGTAATGACATGGCGCAAACATGTTCACTAGCACCATTATCAATCATAACAATGTTAATAGGTTGGTAATCAAGGTATAATATAATAAATAATGAATGAAGATTTGAGTCATCATCTATAATCTCACTATCATCAAAAGTAATAAATGATCTATGAATCGTAGGAGATATATGCCATCTACAAGTTCTAATACCCCACATGAGGGACCTCTTTCCATTCCAAATTGAAACATTAGGAAATACTATTGTGTGATTATGAATAATTTGAATTATGTTTCCTCCTTGTATATTAATAGATTAATGATTATTAAGAATTGGGAAAGATTAATTAAATTTAAACTCCACATATTTGTCATATAAATTAATAATTATTAAAATAATCATTATTATTTTAGAATGGTATTAGGCTTCATAGAGAGGCTATGAGCCTTATCTCATAGGCCTTCTAGAAATCATACACCCTAGGTTCCTAGCCCACTTGTTAGGTATAACCCACTTGATGGAGTATTTTAAAAGTCTAGAGTAATTTAAAAGTAATAAGTTGTAAGGAGCCCATGTGAGCATGTAAAATAAGTTATTGTTGAGTGTAAGGGACCCTTTTGACTTTGTCAAAAGTTATTGACTTTGTCAAAAGTTATTGACTTGGACAAGTAAGTTCACATGGACTTGTAAGGTCACTAAAAAGAGATATGGACTTGTAGGAAATGAGATTACTCTTGTAAGAAAATTACCCTTCAATTGATTGGGTTGAGTGAAAAGTTCTTAGGATAATAAATTTAAATTTCTTTTTATTTTCACACTTAGTCTTATTTTGGGTTGTTCATCATTTTGAGAGAAGTTTGGGGGAGCTTGTGTGAAGGAGACCCTCATGGAATTTGGGAGGTTATGATAGGGTTGGCAAATAGTGGAGAAGAGGTAGGTCTCTTATATCATTATGTTTGATTAAAATCAAATAAAGGTTTAATATAAATTGTCAATATTTGATTTAATATTGTTTGATTAGAAAAATTAACTCTTTCCCCCTTTCTTTTCTATTATCTTCTAATACCATGAATTTTGTGAAAATATTATTTTGAAAAAATCTTCTTGTTATTTAATTTGTAGATTATATGTATAATTATTATAGTGCATATTTGTTTTGAAAAAAAATCTTGTTATTATTTAATTTATAGATTATATGTATAATTAATATGGTGAATATTTATCTTCTCTTAAACTCCTCAAGTGAATTTATATTGGGGATGAAAAATGAAATTTTTAGAAATAGAAAAAAATGGATTTGTGGATGTTGGTCAATTGTTGTAAGAAAAAAATATATTTCCTTCCTTATTATCTGTTTCTAGAATAAATTTATGAAAAGAAAAAGACTGTGAAATTTTACATCATTTTTATAATAAATTAATAAGTAATTGAGTAAACATTATTTATTATTAAAGTTGTTACAAACTAAATATTGTAATCCAATATGATGGAAAATATATGCATTTTGTGAATAAATGAATATATGATATTTGTGTCTCCCTCTCTTAATAATAATAATAATAATAATAATAATAATAATAATAATAATAATAATAATAATAATAACGTGAATTATTTTATTATATGAACAAATGGATTGTATGTGTATTTATATGTGTGTGTATAAATCCCCTTTTTCTTAATATTCACTTTCTTTAATTAAAAGTTTTATTTGTAAATAAATAAAAAAAGTGGTTATCTTTATGTTGTGGAATATAAATATATTTATTTATTTAACACTTATTTTATATTGATTATAAGTACCCCTTTTCAATTAAAAAATATTTTCATATAACTAATTTTTGTCTATTTATTAATTTTTTATAAAAGTAGATAAAAAGATATTAAATTTTATTTTATACTTATTATGAAAATTACTTCTCTTTTATCTCATAGTAATTTATATATTATTTTAAATAAATAAGAAAGAAAAAAGAACAAAATAATATTTTATATAAATATAAATTCATATTATTTTAATTAAAACAAGAAATATATATATATATATATATATATATATATATATATATATATATATATAAACTAATTTTTAAAAAATGTTGAGTTCTGGGTCATGGTGGCTACGCTAACCTCAATCCATTCCATTATGAAGAAGGGAAGGGGTCGGCCAACTAGCCATTGAATATTGGAAGGGTCGTAGGTCGGTCATGACTTGTACAATCCAGCCGACGGCCAAGCAGACAGGGATAGTTTTTTATTTTTAAAATAATAATAAATAATAAAATATAGATAAGTTTATATAAATAAATGTAGGGAAAAAGAGGATTCTGGTTTCATTTTTTTAATATATACATGTATTCTTTGAAAATAAATTTGTATATGGAGTATATATATCTATGTAGGGTTTTAAGAGAGTATATAAGTTTTGATGAATTTAAATTAGATATTTAAAAATAAATAAACTTAAAAATAGAAAATAAAATAAATATAAATGTGTTATATACTTAAGAATATACATAAAGGTTTAATTTTTAACAATGTGTAAAATGAAATAAAAAAGAAATGAGAGAAAAACTTAGAAAATGATTTTTATTTAAGAGTTCAAAAGAAATTAGGATTGCCTTAGATATTAAGGAGCAGATTCTTCCAATCCAATGATAGTGACTTAATCTACCACATAAACAAGAGAACTTTTGAATTTATTTTATTACAAATAATTTTATTTCTCTAGATTTTCATTTAAGCTATCTCTATATCACTTATTAAGTAAATTAATTTTTTTCAAAATTTTTTGGGTGGTATTTAACTCTCTAATAGATAATAAAAACAAGTAATGCAATAATAACCATTTTATTAAATTATAATAATTTGGAGGTGAGAAACTTAAACTTTTGATTTAAAAGATTAATTTATCTTATGAGTGTACGAACGTCATTTAAAACTTTTTTAAAAAATATTATTTATTGTTTTACAGAATTATTTTAGTGTGTTTTGGACGTTTCACTGGTTTTAAATAAATATTTAAAATTTATATTTTTAGATTCTGAGACTTGGAATTAATTATATTTAGATATGAAATGTGTAATTGTTAATCAAATAAATTATACTTTTATTAAGAGTTGTCTTTTTTCAATCAGTTCTGTGAGGAACTTGCCGGAGTAAAATTTCACTACTTTTTTCTTGTCTTGGAAGTCAATTTAGAATTGACATGAATAAATCATGTAGAAATTAAATTTCTCAAATCTCAGAGTTGAAATCAATTTAAAATAGATTAAAATTAATAATATAGTATTAAAATAAATTTTATCGTAAGTTTTGTTATTTTTAACAATGTTTTTTGAAGGTGATTTACAAAGAAATTTTGTAACGTAGTTTTTGGTTTGTTAAGTTCACTTTGAAATGCATAATAAAATCATCATTTTATTTCAAATTAAATTATTCCAAATCCTTAAACATGTTAATTCTAGCTTAAATAATAGGTTCTAATAGTTATTAAAATTTATTTATCTTATTATAAATTAAAACAAAGGTATTTCTAAATTTGATTTACTCAACCTGGAATTGGTGTGTTTTGTTACTCTCTTAAGTTTTGTATATTGAGAAACTCTATTAATTGTATCCTTTCCAATATTTAGTGAATTTCAATGGCTATTATGTGTTGTGTTATCCTAGAATAAATGTTATGATCTTAAGATAGTTTTGGGTCGTAAACTCTTTTAGCTATTTTAAGCTTTAGATGTATCTTGTTAGATCAAAAGGAGTCATTTTAGTATTTAAATTAAATCACACCATGGAAGTAAGGCTGACCCTTTGTTCAGAATTATAAGTCTAAACATAAGTGATCCTTTTTTGAGATGTTCCTTGTAACTCTTGATAGTGTCTAGATGCCTTAGGTCAACTAGTGGCCATAGGGTTACCCAAATGGGGTAATTCCATTGCTTAATCATACAACTACTTGAGTGAGGTCAAATACTTTAAATTTTATCTAACACCCATCTAGGAATAGGTGAACTACAACCAACCCTAATTCTATGTGTGATGGGATCACTACAAATATGTAGGCAGCTTTAGGAGTGGGTGTGGGCTTAGATAACTAAGCCTTATGATGCCCTCTTAGTATTGGAAACTAATAGCTAAATTTAGTGTGCTATCATAACATATGATTAAAACATATAATTCTTAGTATGCTTGCATAATCATGAATGGTATGGTATTCTTATTTATGCATGTGTTTATCATCAATTTTAATAGTGTAATTTTCTTAGTTGATCATCTATTATGGATAGTGATGCCCACTAATTATTGAGACTTGATCTTATTCTCTGCTATATTAACCTTGGACACCTTAAAAGACTCATTTGGGAGACAAAGTTTCTCTAAGTAGTATAATTTAGAGAATTTTGAGTCATTGACCATGTTAGAACAAGAAAATATAAGTTCTTAGGTATGTTTGACTCTCATTATGACGTTGCGTGGAAGTGTTTGGGTAAGCACACACACTTTGTGATGTTGTATATTATGATTAATAAATTTAAGATGTGTCCTTATTTTGAGTATATGACTAGAGCTTTATAAACCCATCTTAGTAACATATTAGTTCCCTTGTTGGCTTAGATCATCAACTCTTATTTGGTGATGATGTCTCATGGAGGAGGACATCACATGTGTAAGGAGAACTAAATTGAACACTAATTCAATGGAGTGGATATGTAGGTTACCCAAGTTGTGGTGGGAGCATCAAGTCTAGGTTATTAGGTTAGACTAGGGGTGTTTATTGCCTTCCTTCATGTTGTTCTCATACATCTTGGTTGGATATATACGTTTAATATTAATTTGAGTTTAAATTTGATCATTGTGTTATTGTTGACAACCCTTTTACTTTAAATTTGGTTGTTTTCCTTATTTTGTGTGTCTTGAGAGTGGAGTTGTATAGTGTTAGACAGTTCTAATTTTTTGATCTTTAAAGTGAAAACTTTGTGTTAAAATTTTGTTTTTTTAGCTTGCTTCATTTTCATTGATTATGTTGATTAGGGTATGTGTGATCCTTTAAATCAAGAAATTATATTTTATTGGACATGTATTATTGTTACCTTATTATTGGGTCTTGTCCCTCTTACTTGAGTAAATGACTTATGAAACCTCCTTAGGCCATAACTTCATGCTATTGTGGTTACATTTTGCTTCCGAGGGAAGCCTTGTGGTGGAAAATAATTGAATTAAATAAATTATATAATTCTCTATATAATTGTGTGTATCATAGTCTAATAATGTATTTAAAATTATATAACAATTTGATCACTAAGTGAATACATTTAATATGTAAACATCATTGAATTGAATTAAATATATGGGTTTTGGGACAAATTTTGGGCATGACATTTTGGTATCAGAGTGGGGTACAACACTAGGAACTCTGGGGAAACTTTGTATGGTCAATTTAGTTACCTTATTGAATAAATAAAAAATAAAATGTGTACTTTTAGTTTGGTTAGTATGAATCATGAGACTTTATACACATAGGTGCTATATCAGATATAATTTCTAGTTGGTTAGATACTTCATGATGGGTTAGTGAGACATTATAGAATGACACTTTTGGACAATGTAGATTCAGGGACTCTTGTAATGACAGATACATCCTTATTGATAAATGTTAGTTGGAGTAGCTAAATTCAATGTTAGTTTGACATGAAACACATGAATATTTTCATATGAGGTGATTTGATACTATGAACAGAGGTTTTTCATTAATGTTTGAAAATTTATAGTGATGTCATCAGGGATGGAATAGATCCATCAATTGGACCAATGATGATGGTTATTAATGTCATCAAGGATGATAGATGTACATCAGTGGGACCAATGAGACTACTTTGACCTTGTGTGATACTAGTAAATTATATAATTGTGTTGTGATTATTAATTGATATAAATATTTATCTCAAGCCAAACATGTGTACTCTTAACTTTTTTAATTTTTATGTACATTTTTAATTGTAACATATTGTGTAAACCCCTACATCATTGCATATGTAACAAACCTCATAAACAATGGATCCTCTCTATGTAAACAACATTGTTATGTGATCATAGAGTGTGTATGTCATGTTTTATGTCATTACACCCAATTATTATTTTATGAATTTGAATATGTTGTGAAGTATCTTATGTGCAAATCCTATAATGAAAATGTGGTGTAAAGTAAATTTTGTTCATATAAACATATAATGTATAAGTAAAATTTGTTATTATGAAGTAATGTGTTGTGTTGTGTAACCCTGTATTGTTGCTCTAGTATTTAAGTACTGATGCAAGTATGGGATTTGAAGGTGGAGTATAACTATGTTTATATTGGTTTAGACCAGGTCATAGGCTAGGAATTGGATCTCTTCGTAAGCTAAAAACTCACTTTTCCCCTTTGTATGAAGTAACCCCTTGATTATTTCATGTGTGTGCACCATGAGTGCCTTAGGCACCATGGGATCTTCACCTATAATGATCACTTTATAAATGATGTGTTATTTCACCCTCCCTTTAGTGGTTGTAAAAAGAGACACCTTCATGAATTATACTTGATGCAGCCTTATGAACCTTTGGGAGACATATGGAGATCATGATGTTTTCCTCTTACCTCTGGGAGGTAATTGAGGCTTATATTATTCCTTCTCCCTTCGAGTGGCTTTATTAGACATATAGTGACATAATGTGAAAAAAAATTAAGATTTCTTTTCCCTATTTTATTTTAATTTACTTTCCATTTTACGTTGTTTTATAAAACTATCACCTTATTCTCTTAAATCTAAATTTTCTTTTATATGGATATTTCATTGAATTTGAGTTACTTTGATTGGAATTTTTATTTTATTTATAGTGACCATTTAGATCTCACTTTATTACATAATTGAGATGGTTTTTTGATATTTAATATTTATTTTAAAATATATCTTTAAGTTCATTTGGTATTTGATTTATTTATTAAATTATGTTGGTGAGGATTTTTACTTCTATGTTTGAACACTAGTTTTGTGAATGTCATGATGTGAACATTGTACATCTATTGCATGTATGGGGGATAATAATAAGATTGGAATATAAATAGAATATGTGATGAGATAACTTGAGAGGTCAATTCTTAAACCATCCTCCCACCCACCAAACATGATAGTTTCATATAAGATTTAACTAAAGCACTTGTTATCCTACTTTTAGGAAGTCGAAGTAGAATCCTTCTTGGGAGGTTTAAGAAGGTTATATGATCTTATACACAATTTAGATATAGTTTATTTTCATTATTTATTTGGAGATCTAAGGAGGTTATTTTTAGAACACTTTGATTACTTGGTTATTGTAACCTTGATATTGTCTAATTCATATGACAGTTAATGTTATTGTTCAACATTTCTTAGTATTGATTTATGTGGTTTTGCCATGATTTGTTACTTGTTCTTCACCTTGTATGTTCACCATAGAATGACACGTAATTTTTATATATATGATTTTGCAATAGATGGATACTTATACATAGACTCCTTTAGATGTTTTGATAGTAACATTGTATGATAGCAGTTGACTAATGACAGATAGAGGTTATTAGTATTAGTTAGTATTTCTCAATGTTGCTCAGTGTTTCTTAATATAACTTGGTCATGAAATGGTTATAATCTCATCAAGTGAACTCTCACCATAGGATGGTGCATAACTTAGTCAATATATTATCATAGTAGAATAATATTATTGTTGTACATAATTCTTACTATAATTATACATCAATAGGATATCTTAGATTTCAGTTGGTTGAGATAGATTTGGATAATGGTATGGTAGTAAGACAATATGATAGTTCAACACTATAGGTTATTCCTTAATAAAATTAATATTTATTATCAGCTTAAAAACCTTCTTACTTATAATTATAATAATAATAATAATAATAATAATAATAATAATAATAATAATAATAATAATAATAATAATAATAATAATAATAATAATAATAATAATAATAAATGCTGATGCACTTAAAACGTAAATAAGAAGAATCCTTGAGATTAATTTTACAAGCAAAGGACATTAAAAATCTATGGAATTTGAAAACATAAATGATAACTATTTTTTTATCTATGTTGTCTTGATTTTCACTATTTGTAACCTAGTATATTCTCTGGTAATATTTGGTTCTTCAACCCCTTGGGTTGGTTCAGCACATTGAGGACGATGCTTTTACAAAGGAGATTATGTAATAACCCACATGAGGGACATCCTTCCCCTACTAATTGAGACATTAGGAAATATAATTTCATGGTTATGAATAATTTGAATTATAGTTCCTTTGTATATTTAAAACTTAATGATTATTAAGAATTGGGAAAGATTAATTAAATTTAAACTCCACATATTTTTCATATAAATTTTTAATTCTTAAAATGACCCTTATTATTCTAGAAGGATCTTAGGCTTCCTAGAGAGGCTATGAGACTTATCTCATAGGATTTTTAAAAAGCCTACACCCTAGGGTCCTAGCATACTTCGTAGGCATGACCCACTTGGTGGATTATTTTATAAGTCTAGAATAAGTTAAAATTAATTAGTTGAAAGGAGCCTTTGTGAGCATGTAAGAGAAGTTATTTTTGAATGTAAGGGACCCTTTTGACTTTTTCAAAATTTATTGACTTGGACAAGTAAGCTCACATGGGATTATAAGATCATTAATAAGAGGTATGGAATTATAAAAAATGAGATAACTCTTGTAATAAAAGTACCCTCCCATTTTTTGGGTTGGGTGGAAAATATTTTGGATAAGAAATTTAAAATTTCTTTTTATTTTCACACCTAGTGTTATTTTGGGTTGTTCATCATTTTTGGAGAAGTCGGGGGAGGAGCTTATATGAAGAAGACCCTCGTGTAGCTTGGAAGGTTATGGTAGGCTTGGCAAATAGTGGAGAAGAGGTGGGCCTCTTATGTCATTTTGTTTGATTAAAATCAAATAAAGGTTTAATACAAATTGTTCATATTTGATTTAATATTGTTTGATTGGAAAAATTAACTCTTTCATCCTCTTTTCTCTATTATCTTTTAATAACTTAAATTTGTAGTAAAATAAATATAAAAAAATTATTTAGAAAAAAAATGTTATTATTTAATTTATAGATTATATGTATAATTAATATAGCGAATATTTATCTTCTCTTAAACTTCTCACATGAATCTATATTGGGGATGAAAAATGAAAATATTAGAAATATAAAAAAATAGATTTGTGGATGTTGTTCAATTGTTGTAAGAAAAAAATAAATTTTCTTCCCTCTTATCCATTTCTAAAATAAATTTTTGAAAATACAAAGATTGTGAAATTTTACATCTTTGTTAAAATAAATTAATAAGTAAATGAGTGAACATTATTTATTATTAAAGTTGTTACAAATCAAGAAGTGTAACCCAATATGATGGAAAATATATACATTTTGTGAATAAATAGATATGTGATATTTGTGTCTTCCTATGATGATGATGATGATGATGATGATGATGATGATGATGATGATGATGATGATGATGATGGATTGTGTATGTAATGTGTGTGTAAACATATATATGAATTGTGCACATATATGTGTGTGTCTACACACACACACACACACACACACACACACACACACACACACACACACACACACACACACACACACACACACACACACACACACACAAACATGTCTATGTATTTATGTACACAAATACAAATTAATTTTATTTTAATATTCACTTTATTTAATTAAAAATTTTATTTGTAAATAAATTTGAAAAAATGATTATATTTTTTTGTGGAATACAAATATGTATATTTATTTAATATTTCTTTTATATTGATTATAAGTAAGTACCCCTCTTCAAATGAAAAAGATTCTTATATAACTAATATTTATCTATTTATTAATTTTGATAAAATTAGATAAAAAGATGAATTTACTTTTATACCTATTATATAAATTACTTCTCTTTTAATTAGGTACTTTATATTTTATTTTAAACAAATAAGATGAAAAATAAATAAATAAAGAATGAACAAAACACTATTTTATATAAATATAAATTCATATTCTTTTAAGTAAAACAAGAAAAAGATAAGGGTGTATGTGTGTATATATATAATTATAAAAATATTAAAAATATATATTAATAAATAATAATAAATATAAGAATTATTGAGGGTTTTGGGGGATGACAATTGAGCTAACCCCAACCCAGTCCATTATGGAGAAGGGAAGAGGTCATCCAGCCAATCATTCCTCCCTTACCCGTCCGATTTAATATTGGAAGGGTTGCAGGCCAGTCGTGACCTATACAATCCGGTCAATAGCTAAGCCTGCATGGATAATTTTTTATTTTGAAAAAATAAAATAATAACAATAATAAATAATACAATGTAGTTAATTTTATATAAATAAATACATGAAAAAGAGGATTTGAGTTTAATTTTTTTATAAGCATAAGTATTCATTGAAAATAAATTTATATATGGAGTATATATATCTATGTAGGGTTTTGAGAGTTTTGAGGAATTTAAATTAGAGATTTAAAAATAAATAAATTAAAAAGTGGAAAATAAAATAAATATACATGTGGTATATATTTGAGTATATACTCAAGGGTTTGATCTCTAACATTACAACTTCTCTTCTTAAGTTTTCTCATCCAAAATTTCAACTTGCCAATGAAACAAAGAAAGTCAAAGAGGAAACTTTTGAATTTATTTTATTTAAAAGTGATTTTATTTAACTAGCTTCTCATTTAAGCTATCTTTATACCACTTAATAAATAGATTAATTTTTCTCAAAAAAATTTGGGTGGTATTTAACTCTCTAATAGATAATAAAAATAATATTAGATATTTTATTAAATTATAATAAATTATAGGTAAGAGTTAATAAACTTAAAATTTTCATAAAACTTTAATTTATCCTATGAGCATGTAAACGTAGTTTAAAACTTTAATAGGAATTGTTGATTTTACAGAATTAATTTAACATATTGTGTATGTTTTACTAGTTTTAAATATGCTTAAATTTAAATTTTTCAACTTGGAAGTAATTATATTTAGATATGAAATGTTTAATTGTTAATCAGATAAATTTTACTTCTATTAGAAGTCATCTTTTTCAACCAATTTTGTGAAGCACTTGTTGAAGTAAAATTTCGCTAACTTTTTCTTCTCTTAGAATTTGATTTAGAATTGACATAAATTAAATATGTAGAAATTAAATTTCTTAAATATGAGAGGTGAAATCAATTTAAAATATCTTTAAATTAATAATATAGTATTAAAATAAAATTTAGCCCAAGTTCTTCTATTTTTAATATGGTGTTTTTCGAAATAGGTTTACAAAGAAATTTTACAATGCAATTTTTGGTTTACTAAATTCAATTTGAAATGCAAAATAAAGTCATCATTTTATTTCAAAATAAACTATTCCAAGGCCTTAAACACATTAATTCTAGCTTAAGGAATAGGTTTTAAGAGTTTCAAAATTTTATTTGTCTTGTTATAAATTAAAACAAAGGTATTTCCAAACCCAATTTACTCAACTTGAAATTGGTGTGTTTTGTTGTTCTCCTAAGCTTCGTAGGTCGAGAAACTATGTTTAATTATATATTTTTCAATACTTGATGAATTTAAGTGGATATGATGTATTATTTTAAACTAAAACAAATGTTATGACCTTAAGACATTTTTAGGTTGTAAACTCTTTTAGCTATTTTAGGCTTTAGATGCATCTTGTTAGATCAAAAGGGGTCATTTTAGTATTTAAATTGAAACACACCATGAAGTAAGGGTAATCCTTGGTTAAAACTTATAATTATCAACACAAGTGATACTTTTTTGAGATTCCCCTTATAACTCTTGATAGTACCTAGATGCCTTGGGTCGACTAGTGGTTGTAGGGTTATCCAAATGGAGTAACTATTGCTTAGTCATTCAACTACTTGATTGAGGTCAAATACTTCCACTTTTGTCTAACACTCATTTAGTAATAGGAAAACTATAGCCAACCTTGATTTTTCATGTGATGAGATCACCATAGATATGTAGGTAGCTTAAGGAGTGGATGCGGGCTTAAAGAACTAACCCCTAAGATACTCTCATATGTGGGCAATTGAAAAATAAATTTAGTGTGTTATTAAAACATGTTCTTAAACCATATAATTTTTTATTATACTTGATTAGTGTTGTAGGATAATCCTTCATGATGCTTGAAGAAGAATAAACAGGTGACAATAAGCCATTCAAGGCATTAGCATTGGCATTGTTCCATAAGAGCCTAAGGAGTTTCCATTCAACATGTTGTGTTTTAATATTTGAATTTGTTATGTAATTAATCTATGTTATTAGATTAAAAGTATAAAATTGTAATTCTAGGTGGATATCCTATGTAGGAGGAGGACTAGATAGTTTATAGGATATTGTGGAGATCATGTTGGCGCTGGTGTAACCATATGTAGCTGGCAAAAATAGATACATTTATTATATCTTGTAAGATGAGAGAATATCTCAACTATAGGATAGGATGTTTTAATTTAGAATAAAAAATGACATAATAAGAATTATGAGTGCTTGCACAGAAAAGAAGAGAGGGTGGCCAACAAGTCTAAAAGCCACCATTGGATTCCTGAGCAAACAGAAGAAAGATTGATGTTTTTTTACAGAAAATAAATTCATAGTGAGGAATAAATTTGTAAACTTTCCAATAAGCAGCAAAGGAATTTAATAAACATCATATTGTCAGAATAACATAGAGATAAGAGTTTTTGATTGATTAATGAGTCTATTGAAAGCATAAAGGGGTTTTCTAATTCCATTGAAATCCTCAAATGAAATGGAATGTAGTTTTGATTGAGTTGAAACAACAGAGATAAAAAGAATGGTGGCGATGTAGTTCTTGGGCTGAGTTAAATAAATAAAAGAAAAAAACTTGATATGACAACAATGTTAATTCTATTAGATAAAAAGGTTACTTCTAAAGGTTTGAAACTTAGACATGAGGATAACAATAGTTATGAGTAGGCAAAGTGATAAGTTTCTCAAACCGTTAAGAATGGTTAATTGAGAGTAAAATAGTTATCAAGGAGTTATCTATGAGTATGAGTTTATAGTCATATCAATTCATATAGAACATCAATAAATAATGCTCCAAAGTGGACAATTTCTTTGGAAAGTAAATTGACTATAAATTTTATGTATTCTATGTGTCGAAAGAACAACGTGGATTCTATATTCATAATAGAATCAATAGTGGAAGGGTTTCAAATGATATTATATTGATTGACTAAGTTATGATTATATTCAGTTATTTAAAGGATTGGGAATTTTAAAATGATTGAGTTAGATCAAAATAATGGATATTATTTATTGGTGAAGATATTCATTGTATGACTGTAGTTGTATGTGAGAGTTCCTTAGATGTTTCCATTCAGAAATATCCCCATTCCAAAAGTGCATCTCCAAGGTATTATGCTCATGTATACATCAATGACATGATTTGTGACCTTACAAAAGAGCCAAGGTAAATATAGGTAAGATTTATGTGTTTAGAATCATATCAAGCATTAATTCATTCCATTAAAGAAGTTTCCATATGTTAATAGTTCAATGTCCCATGCTTTGAAATCACCTGAGTTTTAAAAGAGAGTGGCCTACATGGTACACTATCAATTGTAACACTCTCTTAAATGGAAACAATAAGGAAGAAAAGGGAGATGACAAAGATAAGCAACAGGCTTTGCTAGTAGAAAATTCCAATAGTGATTGAGCTAGCAATTGATAACTATTTCTATTTTTCTACAGATTGATATCTCTATCAAAATGTATCAAATCTATAGAGAATTATCTATATTTCATTTGTATAGTCCTATATTTCAACTTGAAATAAAGTTACCAATATTCTAAAGGTTATGCACTCAAAAATTGAATAGTGCAATAAACAGATACAACCAAAATTAGATCCTAAACAATAAGGAAAAAGTCAATGAAATTGCATTGATTATGTGATAGAGTTGAACAAAGATTAAATAGAATTGATTGTCTAATAATATAATTTTGAGTTTATGAGAAAAAATTTCTAGTAAGATATTTGATAGTTTTAATCAAAATTGGGGTAACAATTCTAGGACAGTGTAAGATTTCCATCAGTTTTGGTATCAAAGCACAACTCTTGATTTAATATCGGTGATCTTAGTATTTTAATTTGGTTATATCAAATTTCATGTGGTTGTGAATTGACAATATAGGTTGTTTTCAAGAAAGTGGGATGAAGTAAAATCATAAGAAATAAGACTCAAAATTTGATAATAAGATAGCCAACTTGAGAAAAGATATGGAGAGAGTGAGGCTCATGATAGAGTTATGGCAACAGGATAATAACAAAGCATATGAAAGGAAGGTGAAGAAGAGAGTAAAGTGGCCCATAAATCTACTTGTTAAAAAAAGTAAAATGTAAAATATGACTACCTTGAAAAGAGAGAAGCAAGAAAGAGACATGGTGAAAGAAGTTCTCATAGAAGAGAACAAGAGAAAAGTGCCTTGTGAAGTACTTAGGAGAACAAATGAGAAAAAAAGTAAGAGGAAGAGGATGGATTCTATGAAGGAGACTCTTATAAGGACAATGTGGTCCTTAATATTGTTTTCAAATATTATTTTTAAGTGTGTATGTATAGGTATAAAGGATAGCCTTGTGAAATTTTAGGTGAAGTTGATGAAGAAGATAAGAAATGGGTCACGTACATAACCCATAAGGAGAGATGAGGAAGATGTGAAAGATATTATGATAGCTCATGAAGAGAAGATAAATTTGGAAGAATCCAAAGAAGAGGATAACAAAGCCATGTAGCTAGGAAGTGAAGAAATGGAAGATGAATTAGAATTCTATGATGCCTTAAAGGATAAGGCAAAGAAAGGATATCAAATAGAAGGAGAAATTTTAGATAAAAACATGACCATGCAGTAGATTGATAAGGAGGTAAAAGGAAATATAATTCCTAATCATTTTCATGTACATTATAATAAGATTATGAAGATTCATGTCATAGAAATGAATACACATAGAAAATAAGTTTTCAAGATGAATTCAATTAAAAGAAATGAATATACTAATTCCTCTAAGGAGGTGAATGCAACTATATAAGTGGACAAGAGAGTGAAAGAGGAAAATCTTACAAATTT